>RJWH01002704.1:0-208114 GCA_004363575.1 Solenodon paradoxus
TCAGCTCTGTGGCTTTTTTCTCAAATCCCCACCTCCCCATCTAATCATGAAGAAGATATCAGACAGATTTTAGAAGGTCATTACAAACAAGGGAGTTAGGAAAAACTATCACAACTAAAATGAGCCTATAAATGCAATGCAATGTGATATTCTGCATGGTGCTGGAATATAGAAAATTGTGTTTTCTAATATTTATGTATTCCCTCAGCAAAACTAAGGAAATCTGAAAAAAATATGGACTTCATTTAATAATGATGTATTACTATTTGTTCAACAACTATAGTAAATGTACTATATTAATATAAGATGATAAAAAATAAGAAAACTGTGGAGCATATGGGTTATATTTTTAATTTGCTGGGTTTTTGTTTTATTTTGTTTTTCTACCCAGGAGCAGGTCTTGAACTCAGATCTTGGGGTTTATATCATCTGTAATTTGTAATACATTAGCTTTGTTTTATTTGTGCAATTTTTCTGTAAATCGAAACCGTTTACAAATTAAAAGTTCATTTTAAACGACAAAAATTGATAAACCCCACATTGGCCTCCCCATTAAATTTGAATTTCAGATAAATAAATAGTGCTTTTTAGTATGAAATTGTCTTCATTAAATAGTGTATAAATAGTGCATAAAATTTTTATTATTTATTTAAATTTCAAATTTAACTGGCTATCTTTTATCTGGAAACCATACATTTGGAGTAAATGCCTTTCAAAATAATGTGTGTCTTTTTCAAACTTCTCTTTCAATCTTTCTCACTGTCTCTGAGCCAAAATCAAAGTTGATCTTATTAAAACCTAAGAAGGAGAATGAGAACTTTACTCCAGAGCTAAATAATCTCCTACAAAAGGAACGGTAAGACCTACTCAAGGTGCACCGCCATGAACCAAGGGGAAGGGCTGAGGTTGTTCACACTGGTGAGGTTAAGTATGCAGAGGGGAGCACCTTCTGATGCCATCTAAATTAACTGTGATTTAGGATTCAATATTACATCAAGGTCCATTGGAATTGCTTCTAATGTTTGCCACAATCGTTCCTTTAGAACTTGAATGGTGATGGTTTGCTCAATCTAAGTATTCAGTCCTATTGAGTATATATGAGGGAATGGAACTGCTAGGTCTACGTTATGGGCTTGTTCAATTGTAGTACATGCTGACTAAATGTTTTCTACAGTGGATTTCCCGTTTTATACTCTCAACTGAAAAGTACGAAGATTCCATTTGCTTCACATTCTCAGCTAACATTTGAAATTGTCAAACTTTTTATTCACAGTTTTAATTCACTGGTGGTTTTAATAGACATTTCTATGATGGCATGTAAAGATAAGCACATTTTTGTAAGTTTCTTGGCCATTTGGTTGTTTTCTTTTTAACAAAGTAGTTTTTTTTGCTTAAAATTTGGTTCAAACCTTTGTACACTGATGGTGGAAATGAAAATGGCATGACTACTATGGAAAAAAAGTAGGCATTATCCTCAAACATTTAAAAATAAAACTACTCTATGAACCAACAATTCCAATTCCAGATATTTACCTTGAATAATTGAAATCCAATATTAGCACTCCCACGTTCATTGGAGTACTCTTCACAATAGGCAAGACATGGAAGGAATCTCTGTGTCCATCCACAGATGCGATAGTATACTATTAAGCTTTAAAAAAAGAAAGAATTCTGCAATATGTGAGAACATGGGTAAACCTTAAAGAACATTATGCTTTGTGAAACAAGACAGTGACAGAAAGATAAATACATGACTACACGTATATCAGTTACTAAAATAGCCAAATTCATAGAAACAAAGATTGGATTGCTGGTTGCCTTACGACATTTATAGGAGGTGAAGTTACTAATCAATGAGCACACAGTTTCAGTTAAGCAAGATGAGTAAATTCTAGACATCTGTTGTAGAACATTGCACCAGTAACCAACAGTACTGTATTATACACCTAAAAATTGTTGGCAGGATAGATCTCATGGTTAAATGTTCTTCTAGTAAAATAAATATGAACAAATAAAAAGATCTATATAAGAATGCTGTCCATTTTTTCTATCAATTTATAATTTTCTATATATTCCGAACATTACTCTTTTGAAAGACATGTGCATTCAAACTATTTTTTCCCATTTGAATTTTCTTTTCACTGTCTTATCCATGTCTTTGACTTCATCGTAATGAAACTTCTTTATCAAGTTTTATCTTATAAGGAATAATTTCCATTCTTGTTTAAGAAATCATTGACTACCTTAAGGCAATGAAGTCGCTCTTATTTTTTTCTATGATTTTTTTCTCATACATTTAGAGCTACAAGTCATCTAGAACTGATTACCATATATTCTGCAATTAATGAGCTACCTTTTCTTTTTTGTTTGAATCTATGCCATTTATCAAAAAGAACAGTCTTTCCCACTGAATTGCAATGTTTCCTTTGTAAAAATTAGGTGATTAGAGTTGTTTAATTGAGTCTGTTTCTAGATTTTCTTAATTACTATAGTGTTATGTATAACAGGTCTCAGTATAGTTGTCAAGTAGTTTATTATTCATTAATTGTGCCTAAGTTACTTGTGTTTTTGTATTTCACCATGTTTTAGATTTAGATTATTAATTTTCATGCATACATGTTGTGCACACACAAACACACAAAAAACCCTGCTGGTAAATTTATTTGAAATACACTTAACCTACCAAACAATTTTGAAGAATTCATATCTTAAAATATTGAGTTCTCCAATTCACGCACATGGGATGTCTCTTCATTTTAAAGTCAATTTTACTGTGGTATAGTTTACATACAACAAACTGCATCCACTCAAGGTGTACAACTGACTGAATTTGGCAGATGTCTATCCCCATAAAACCATCACCATAATTAAGATACATGTGATCTCTCTCTCCTTCTAAAGATTCTCTTTAGATTTCTTTGCAGTTTATTCCTCCCTCTGCTTCCAGCCTCGGGCCACAACAGATCTGATTCTTGTCACTAGAAATTACTGTGAATTTACTACAATTTTAAATAAATGGAATCATACAGCATGTACTACTCTGTACACAGCTTCTTTCTCTCAGAGTAATGATTTTGTGATACATCCACTTTGTGTGTATGCATCGTTCCTTTATACTGATGTAGTACATTTTCTCACTGTATGGATATAACACAAATTGTTTACCTACTCACCTGTTAATTAGAATTCTGATGATTTCTGATCTCAGGCTAGTATAGACAAGTTCTTAAAATCATTCATGCACAGCTCTGTGTGTGAGTATATGTTAGTATCTTTTAGGTATATTTCTAAAAGTAGAATCTCTGGTATATATTTATTTTTAAGAAATGACCAAAGAGTTTTTCAAAATGCTTATACCATTTTACTTCCAGTAGAATGTGATAGTCCTTTCTTATATCAGAAGTCCTCTGATGTCTTTAAATAAACTTTTTTGTATATTTTACTCTGCTCTCCTGTTATTTATTGACCACTGTACAATAGGCCTCCATACAAACAAAAGACAATTTCACTTAATCTGCAGAAAATCTATTGATGTAGATATATTATTCTTCTTTTACATTCGATGAAACTCCTGATTATTGAATTTGAACTGAGTACTTACACTTTCACAGCTCGTTGGTGCTGGGAGTGGGATGTGAATTCTGTTATTGTTAAGATGCAGTATCTCTTATTACATAATGGCATTTTTATATATATTATTTATTAAGAATAAGGATTTAAGAATTCAGTTTTGAGAAGGCAATGTAATTTATTTAATCGTTTTCTCCTATGTTATCCGAGAGACAAAGTCACAGTGCCTGAGAGAAACTCATTCTCTGGGTTCACACCTTGACTTAGTTGTTTATTGGATACACACATTGCTCAATCTTTTCAGTCAATCTACTTAATTTTAAATGGGGATAATGATGACCCTGGTCTAAAGCTGTTTTTACAATTCAATGTGACTAATGCAAATAAAAGCTTATCACGATTCTTTACACATAAAAACCGGTATTACAGTCTTCAATATAATAAAGCTGAGTAAGCAAATAGGGAAGTAAATAAATAGAACAATTCAGGCAAAAAATAGTAAAAGTAAGAGGAAATATCCTCTTAAAAACATATTATTTTATAAAGCTAAACTTTTGGTCTCCAATATTAACATTAATACCAAAACAAATAATCATATTTTCTTTAAGTTTGGCTTTTTAAATGTAAGTCTTAGTAAGCTCCCCCTTTGAAAGTAAAAGCTGTAACTGTTACATAAGTCTAGATGTGTTAGTGACCATATTTCTCATCCAATGAAGAGAACTACACATAGAAGAGAGGCAGAGAGAAGAAAACCAACCCAAGATATGGGGAACAAGATGGAAGAGTACTTGAAATCAGCTTTACTGAAATGTAAGTTTTTATTTTTGAGTTTGTTGGAATTGAATTCCTATGAGTTGTGCCAAAAAAAAAAAAAAGGAAAAAAGAATTTACCTTATACAGTTTTCGTATAGTCAATATTCTTTTCCTGACCAACTTGTCCTTATTTGAGTTTAGTTATGCACTGTTATGCAGCTACCACATTTTAATATAGATGTAGGAATTATGACTCCAAAGCTATTAATAAAAAATCTATTGTGTAGGAATTCATTAATAGATATTTAATTGCCATTGTGGTAAAGTCTCAGACATCTCTTTCTCAGAAATAATGACGAAGGCAGTACACATATCATTCAGTTGTTCACTGTGCTGGCCGCCCAGGCGCCGTTTTCACCTTGTGATTACACACACTTTCGCTCTTCCAGTCAGCTTTTAAAAGTAATGCTTATTAAGTTCTCATTCAGAACGCTTTTATTTGAAGATCTATCAGAAGAGTTTTTGAAGGCACGTTCAATGGGAAATTAGGAGGGGAAGTTTCCATTCTCTTTTGATCGACCCTATGAAATAGTAATAAAACCATGTGTTATTCACTGGACAGAGCTGAGTGTCAAAAAAATAGGTCTTAATTTTTTTTTCTATTTTTCTTATTGATGCATCCTTCAAACCAATAGCAGTGATTAGAATCTACTAGGAATTCTAATTTTGTTGAGTAAATAAATTAGCTTTCATTTGATTTGTGCCATTTGCTGACTGTGTTACATTAGATTAAGCTTTATATTACTTAACTTTTCTAAATGTTTTTCCTCCAATATGAGGCTTACAGTATCCCATTAGAAATTACTGGAAGATGCAAAAGGATTGCTTTAAAAATGTGTGAGGTAATACTGAAATGTAATCCATGAACGAGATAACAGGAAAAAGAATAGTTATATACGCATGTTTTGAGATCTTAAGCAGTTTGGTTTTAAACATATCGACATTGGCCACCCTCTTGGCTCAGATGTTAAGTCTGTGACTAGAGTAATAGAGGTTGTAAAATCCAAGGACTCAAGTTCATGCCTCAGGGTGGAGGAGCAACTGAAAGCAAAAATAAATAAAGAAAAGTACTTCTTCCTCTTCCTTCCTTCTTTAAAAATGCTTCCTCTTCTCCTTTTCTTGGAAAAAAGTTGGTGGAGTAGCAGTTAGATCTACCACTTCTGGATATGCACAATCCAAATATATTCCAAAGACCGTGGTCTGCTTCCCAGGTACTGGAGGGAAAAGCATAGGTAAACAACTAAAATAAAAATAAAGTGAAAATGTCTCTTTCTCTTTGCTCTTCCTGTTTCTCTACTAGACTTTATTCCTGCCTTCACATTTCTTTAAAATATAAACAAAAACAAAAATACTTGGGTACTAGAGTTTCTAGAGTTCTGATAAGAAGATCATGTAAGAATTATACTTCTTAATCAACTTTCTAAATGAGTTTCAAGGAGTGAGAGAAAATACAGTCTATAAAAGTACAACAGAAACGAGGTACCAGCAGAGAGATCTTACATGTCTAAGAGTCACAAAGTATAGGACTCTGAGTCCTTATTAGATTTATCAACCTTCAGAAAAAATTCTGTTAAACTCCGGGCACAACATTTCTAGGTAGATAGTGGCCAATGTTTTGTCTATTTCAGTACTTGCCAGCTTCCACTGAAATCTCTTTTTAGGACAAAACAGAGAAAAGACCATCTTTTGATTTTTTTCACAGTTCTTTAAGCTTCTATGTTCATGCCCATGGGCTCTAATGTGCTAAAGAAAGAAGATTTTCTCACATTTTGTTATTTTTTGTTTTTGTGTCTATATACACAGAATTGTTCAACCTAGATTAATTTTTTATCTCTTTCTATAACTATGATTTTATTCTTACGGCATGAATCTTTTGGGTGGTCTAATTTTTTTCAATGCATGCCAATAGGATAATGATGATTAGAGGATAACTTTATTCTCTGAAATAAATGACTTCACTATCAACTAAAATATACAAAACTCACATTGAGTGGGTAGGTTTTCATTAAGAGAAGATTCTTCTTTGTGTAGTTCTCTGAAATCTAATTTATCGTTAGTAATCCTGGCTTTCTTTAATTAATGTTAACATGGTATATATATTTTCCATCCAAATAAATTATTTTAAATGTATTTATGACTTTTACTTACAATGTGTTTTTCTATGCAGCATATGTTTTAGGATTACTATTGCATACACTCTGACAACCTTTATCTTTAACTGGTGTGCTGAGATCATGCACATGGAATGCTGTTATTGATGTGACTGCACATTTCACAGTAAGACATATTCTCCTTTTATCCTGAAGGGAAATTTAGCTACCAAAAATGTCTTTAATTCCCCTATGCCAAAGAAATGCTGTATCTCTTGTCCAATTTTAGACATATTAGAAAGAGTTTCTTAAAAAAATCATATCTTTCAAACAAGTTAATTATTTTTGTTTGGGCTGTGGTGATTCTGTAATTGTAGATTAATTGGTTCCATCTGCTCTGTGATTTTCCAATTAACAGGTAATAGCTTTCGAAAGTCAGTTCATTTCTGACATGTGTAGGAATATATTTAAGATGGTAATTTTTCCCCTAATCTCTCTGTTGCTACTTCTTTTTCCCCCTCTTTTCAAGCCCTGAGGCAAATGACATATTCCTCCTTTGCTCAGTTTGTTGAGGCTTTTACAGGGCAAATCTTCCTAAACAGTGTCATACACTTTTTTTGTGATTGGTGTTCTAGGTTCATTTATTATTTGCTGCAGTTCCTAGTACTGATTAATGACAGTAATTTTTAAGGCAAGAGGTGTTTTATTATTTTTCTTTAATTTCAAAATTAACTGACTGTTTAAGTTTCCTCCAGCTGGGTTTTCATATTAATAGATATTCTCAATTGCAGAATACCTGCTGTAAGTGAATGGGGGGAACAGGGAATGAAGGGAGGGGAGCTTTCAAAATTGTCTGCATATAAATATTCAGGTCTATCACATCCTTTAGAAAATTGATCTTAAATAACATTATCTAATTGTAGGAATTATGAAATACTTGAAGTATTCAGAGTTTCACCTTTCCTCTTTATCCTCATAAATATCATCATCCATTTAAAAAAAAAAAATTCCCAGGTATAATTTATAGTCTTTTGGTAAGATGGACAAACTGTGGGCTATACTAGAGAAATGGGTGAAACAGCCAAAAATTTCAAATTGAATCAGAGTATTCACTGAAAAAACAAAACTAATGCCTATAATGCATGAGGAAGCAGACTATAAAATACTTATTTAGTTGATGAACACTTTTTCACACTTACCATGTGACTGGTTTTAGGTGACTAGAATGTTAAACTGAATAGATTAATCATAGATATCTATTCCCTTATAAAGTATACATTTCAGTGTACATAAATAAATTACAAATAAAAAAAGAAGTAAAGTAGAAATTTACATTTCAAGCCATGATGATGCAACAGAGACCGGATCTACCTTCTCACTAAAAATAACTAGAAAATCAGGCAAAATATATGAAGAAGAGTTTTCAGACATTGAAGAATGGTAGCACAAAATTGTGATAACTGAGAGGAAGTTAAAGTTAGCCCTATGTTTGTCCAAACTTATTATATGGAAGCAGTTTACAGGTCACAGTGTAGAAGAGAAGAAATCAAACAGACATGTATGCTTTGCTGCATTAGGATTCAAGTGGAGTGTTCAGAGGACATGATGACTCAAATTTAAGGTGGAGTGTTGGAGATGAGGAAGAGACACAGAGAGGGAAGTTTGGAGAGCCACATGGATCCCTTCAAGACTTTGTGGAGTACTGATTCTTATAAAAATGAGAGGAATGACTCAAGACAGTGAAAGAATAACCAAAGAACAGTAGCCCACACAATTCCAAAAGCTAACTTTGCTAGTTTATGTTTCTTCCTGTTGAGTGAGAAGACTGTGGCCCATGAGATAGTAGGAAGAGATTTCAGAAGTGCATCACTTTCAAGTGAGAATAAATTAATCCTAGAATAAAACTTGCTCTAACACAATTTAAAATTATAGCATAACTTTCAAAGTATAAAATTGATATGTGTGCCCTTGTGACTCACGGGGCTGAGATGCTGGTGTGTGAACCCCGTGAAGTCTAAGGACCTGGGTACAAGACCAAGGACTAGGGTAAAAAACCAAGAATGAATAATTAAATACATAAAGATGTTTTTCTTCCCCTTCCTTCCTTCATTCCTCTCTTTCTTCCTCTCTCCCTTCTTCCCTTCCTCTCTTAAAAATGCAAAACTGATTCAAATAACTTAATTATGTGCTCCAAAATGTCTACCACTATTTAAAGGAAAACAAAAAATTCTAACCCCACCTAATAATGTAAAATTGACACTATTTAGCATCCCATTATAAATAACCAAACATATGAACAAGCAGAAAAAAGTTTGAGAACTAACCAGAAAAAAAATAAGTAAAGCCAGACCTAAAAAGGATAACCATGATAGAAATTGCAGATTGGTATGTTAAAAGAGCTATTATAATTAGTTGTGTATGTTAAGACAGGCAAATTATGCAAATAGGAAAGAAAGAATGAAAAATTTACAGGAAAAATCACATGAAGTTTCTGAAATCAAAAAAGAGGTATCTTAAATAATAAACACAGTGAAAGATATCTAAGGATAAATTTGAAAACTAAACATAAAAGATAAATGCATTTAACAATATAACATAGACGCTATTAGAAAATAAATCACAGAGATATAAAAAAAGGCTAAAAAAATAAAAAATCCCACCTGGCTTACCATCAAATAAATAAACACATGTGCCACTTGAGTCCCAGAGGAGAGGAAGAACAGAAAAAGAGATATTTGAAAAGGCAATAGTCAAAATCTTTTCAAATTTCATGAAAATTATACAACTACAAAGAGAAGAAGGTCAATTAAACATAATTTAATGAACATGAAGAAAACAATCCAGTGCATAGAGTAATCACACTGATGAAGACCAACGATAAAACAGACAGATATTTATGGAGGGGAGCAGAAGAGTAAATTTAAGAAAGGAAATAGATATATCAGAAATTGTTGAGGCCAAATGATACTTTGATATTAAGTCAATAAAATGCCATGTTAATTGAAAAAATCTTCAATGAATGGAGATGAGAGAGAAGGGTGAGGTAGTGTGTGTTCAAAGAACGGAAGAAAAACCCATCATGGGTGTTTCACTTCCTCTCACACTGTTGTACATGGTTACAAAGGGGTCAATGCCTCCTCCAGCAAAGAAGTGAGAGCATGTGATTTCTCTTGGATCCTTTGAACAGATCATTGATTATCTAAACTGTCAAAGACTTGATGGTTCTCTCTGGGACTCTCATCATTGACTCTTTCCGTGTTGAGTGCATGAAGAACACAAATATGAACCTTGCTCTTGGTGGTAAAAGAAAATAGAGCATGAATGTGACATAGCTGGTGGCAAGTTGTTGACAGTGGAGGACTTTGCAATGCTGAATCAGATGATACAGATGCCTGTCTCATGCTGGGGAGAGATATACTAGGGATGTATTCAGGCAACCTCTCCCCTGCCGTTGAGTCCTATTGTTAAAGCATGAAAATGTTTTCTATTAACAATTATTTTGTCCATGTCTTTCCTATTGACAAAGTGCTCACATGCAGAACTCATGTCAGGCATAATGAGTCGGGACAAAGCACCAGAATTTAGTTCCCAATTCTATCCAGAATGAAGAAGCAACCAATTGCCATGAGCTTATCTGTGCACAGAGACTTGGACCCATGGGTACCTCTCCTATTAGATGTCTTCATAAGCACGTTAATCTGTTTAGAAGGAAGCTAGACAGCATTCCAGTTCACCATGGATGCATCTTCCATTCATGCATTAAACCAAAGATTGAACCATGGGAGCTTATTCTTGGAAGCTCCTTCCCCCATATTCTCTTAAAAGTGGGAGAACCTTAAGTCAGACAATATGATCAGAAACTAGGGAGACAATAGCATCAGGTTTGATCCATTTTCCACACTCAAGAATGTATCTGGATACCCACCTCATGTGATACCAATTCTGTTTATATGACACAGTTGTCCCAATTGAAACAAGTTTTGAGCAGAAAACTCAGTTCACCAAAATAATTTTCATTGTGAAAATACTGAGGTTGACCTCTTTGAGAGGTTAAATTAGAACTCCCGGTTACCCTGAGCCTCAGGAGAAAAAGAATGCTATGACCTCACAAACAAAAGACAGTGAGTCGAGAAGGTGGAAGTAGTAATGCTAGTGTTGAAAAGACAGTCCTCAGAGTATTGCAGGTCACCAGTCTAGTACGACAGTCACAAAGACCTAGAATCTACTTTCAGTTTTTCAAATTTCCTTAGAAAGAATGGAAGGAATAATTTCAGCCCAGACTAGAATAGGAATGATAGTATCCTAAGTACCACTAGTGATGGCAGAAAAGAGGGAGAGGCAGTTTTCTTTTGGATCCTAAGATTGGGTTTATGGAGTTTACAGGCTGATCCACATGTGTCCCTGGATGTCACATAGAGAACCTGTTCAATGAGCTCAAAGAGTTCATCTTGTTGTGCCTGTGAGAGATGCGGTGAATTGCCAGGTATGCAGGTGTTAGACTACTAAGGTGTTAGATTAGTAACTAAAGTTTGGGTTTTATTTTCGCAGATCTGATTTAGGCCTCTGCTGTTTTTTCTCCTTGTCCCCAAGAGAAAGAGACATTAACTTTCCAAATTATCACTTCAATATTAGTTGTAACTTCTATCAAGCATTAGACAATTCTGAAAACTGCCACTTCCTGGCAATGATGAATGGGGTCACATCCTCATTAGAGCATGGCCATCCTGGACAGTTTGGCCTTCCACCTACAATGAAGACATCTGTTGAGATCCTGTTAAAGTGCAATTTAAAGATCTCATCAGATCAAAAAATCTCAGTTCTAGGGGGAACACACAAGAGTGCCTGCAAAATCAATTGCAAGGCTTTTTTGACCTTGATAGATTGCAAAGAACACATGCATACTCACACAGGTGAAAATTCTTTTGCCTATTTGCAATATGACATGAAGCTTGGTTAGTTCATCAACCTGTATAAATATTTTAAGATAGCCTGCCCACGTTAGCAGTTCAAAAATCTTATTGGCTCTTCTCTCTAACTATATACTCTGGATACCACTGGTGCCAGTTGTAGGAATGAAACAAAGCTCCTGTGTTAGACACAAGGTTTGAAAGCTTCAGGCTACACAGTGACCTTTGCAACTTTAGAGAACTCATAAGTGGAAGATAATAAGAGGAACTCTTGTGTTGTTAGATTTCTAAGTTCATCCTTTAGTAAAAAGATACCATTACTGAAGTCAAAGCAAGTTCAGTTAGGATGAGTGATGAAGTCAGAAAATAGCTTGTCGTGTGCCCTGGTGGCTTAATGGTTAACTACACTAGATGCAGTCCACATACATCCCAAGGACCCAGGTTCACAACCTGGGGCAGGAGGAAAAATCAAGATGAACATCTAAATAGAATGAATAAAACACTTCTTCCTCCCCTCTCTTCCTGCCTGCCTGTCTCTACTCACATTCATTCCTGCCTGCATCTTTCCTTAAAAAAGGATAATTGTAATTGATGTTATTAGAAGCAGCACACTAAAATAGAAAGTTAAAATATAAAACAATTTAATATGCTTTTGCAACTCTGTGAAGCATTCAGTTACCTTAAGATGACCTCTTGCAGCAATGTCATGTATTTCCACAGTAAGTAAAAGCAAGCCTCTGTGATCACTTTGTGCCTCTCTGCAAGGAAGGTCCTTGATGGCATATTTTGTTGCCACAACTACTTTAAAGTATATCATCAAGCTAATTGTAGGCATCAGACAATGTCTTTTTTATTTATGTGAACCTAGTTTCAATAAAGATTAGTGTATGTTACTACAAACCAGATATAAATAAATATCCTTGGATTGTTAGGTGAATGTACCTTTAAATATAATGTTCTTGAATAATGTCATTTATGTAAGATTTTGTGTAAATGTGCCATATAGTAAATTAAGTTAACATAATGCTCATATAAAGCTACAGTAAGATCATGTGATACTGGGAAAATAAAAGATAATAAAGTAGACCAATGGGATAGAAGAAAGATATCAGAAGCAATATGTACATATGAATATTTAAATTATGCTAAAGAAAGACCTGCAGAACCTTGAGAGAAATGAATGCCATCTCAAATGATGCAGTGAATTGTAATATCAGTGTAACACAGTGATTTCATATGAAAAGAAAACAATACAATGAAATCTCCCATGAACATCTCAATAAACATAAAATTCTAGTTGGATTAAGGAGTGTATGTATGTATGTATACAGTATCTGTCATTGAAGAAAAAGTGACTAGGTATTCAAATAAGCAGGAAAAGTCATTCTTTAACCATGAGAAAAATTAATCAATAGAAACAGACCAAGAAGTGATCATGATGATGAAATTTTTAGAAAAGCATCTTAAAACAGCTACACCATTAAGACATGTGTAAATAAATATTATATAAAACATACATAATTATGACATACATATTCAAGGTTGAAGATTAAATCATTAAATTGATGAGAAGAGAAATGGAAGATATACAAAAGGACTCATAAAATGTATGATACTAAAAAATAAATACTTGCAATAAAAATACATACTAAAAAGATTAAATCTGATTAAATGCTTCCGAAGAGAAGATAAATGCTAGTCATTAGGGAAATGCAAGCCAAAAGAACAATGAGATAGCCTCTCAAACCTGTGAGAATGGCTATCATGCAAAAAAAGAAAGAAAAAAGGGAAACAAAAAGATGAAGTGGGGAAAAAGGAATTCTTATACACTATTGGTGAGAGTGTAAAATGGTGCAACCATTATGGAAAGTAATTTGGAGATTCCTTAAAGAATTGAGGATGGAAATTACATATGTTCTAGTTATTCCTCTACTTGATATTTATCCTAAAAACACACCAACACTTACTTGCAGAGCTATATGTACCCACTCCCATTTTCATTACAGCAATATTTATGTTGGCAAGCACTGGAAACAGTCTAAATGCTCATCTACAAATGAATGGATTGAAAAAGTGGTGTATATACAATGGAATACCATGCAGCTATCAAAAGGAGAAATTTTGCCATTCGTGGCAACGTGGATGGACTTGAAAAGAATTATGCTCAGCGAGGTAAGCCTGAAGAGAAAGACAAACATCCTATAGTATCACTCATATAAAGTGTATAGAGATAGAAAGCAAATGAATGGACTAAATTAAACAAAAATAGACTTCAAAAAAAGAAAACTAATTCAAACAACAATAGACTGTGAGTGGAGAAAAAGGCAAACCAAAGGATGCATGAAGAGATGGGGAGGATTTGAAGAAACGGGGTGAAGGGGACCAGTTGTAATGTGAAAGGGGAAAAGGAAACAGTTGTAAACCTACTGTACTATATACTGATGTAATTTGCTATCATGTATACCTCAAATCTAGGTAACATTCAAATGCTATATTCCTTCAGTAAAATGAATTATTAAAAAGATAAAGAAGTTGAAGATATAGCTATATAAATGATTCAAAATCAGTCTCAGTTAAAATAAAAATACTGAAAACATTTCTACTGACATATGATAGTATGAATTTATATAAAATAACATAGAAGGATATCTTCATAACTGTGTAACAGAGAAAGAAGTCTTTCAGCGGTCAAAGTATGTTGACATAAAGCAGCACAATGTCAATATAAAGAGAAGAGTTGGAATGGTCCTTAAATGGGATGTGTATAATTGAGAGTGTGAAAAGACTTCGTAACGGTTAAGTTCTAGGGTACAACTATGGGAGTGAGAACTAAGGACGATGCATAGGGTCATTGCTGAAGGGTCAAAGTCATGACAGGTGCAGAGCTACCAGACTCACTATGGTTTTAGATCGAGTTAATTGACACCACTAAGCTTCACATCCAATTCCTTCTAACGTCAAAGCCAGATGCTTTTCAAAAGAAAAAATCCTGTCCCTTAGGAAAATGTGAAATGCAACATAGCAATTAAATGTGACAGTATCATGCATCTTAAGTGAATGCTTCAGATCTGGATTAAAGGAATATTATCAAATCATAACACTCTCTGTTCTAGTTCTCTGAGGACTCATCTAGCAAACTGACACTCCATGCTTAGGTGTGAGCGAAACATACTAAAGTCACACATGCACATTGTCCCCTAAGACAACCATAGTGGCATTTGCCAAACATAAATGTAATTAACTGAAGAGAAATGTGCACTTACCATAGGTTCTTACAGTGACTTTCTGGAACTTCGATATGACCTCCTGGGTTCACCATGCCCCAGGATTCATGCAACTGAACAATTAGCCTGATCTAGTACCTCTGCACAAGTGTGTATTCCAAGTGCATGAAAAAAATCTAAATCTGAATTTGAAAAAAAAACTGAAAACAAAATAAAGATACTTGGAGAGTAAAATATAAAAAAAAGAAAGCCAAACTATCATTCTTTCAATAAAATATTAAGTTACAGTCAAGAGTATAAGATGAAAGGTTTTAACAAAATGTTTGGTATTGATTGTGGATAGCAGTTTATGCATTTTTAATACAGTTAAGATCCTTACAAAAGGAATCATAACTCAAAGATACATTGCCTTTTTGAGATACTTGTAGATTCATATGTGGTTTTAAGAAAGTATATAAAGAGATAATATCTTGCAAAATTAGAGCATCTAATCACAACCAGGATACTGACAAAATAGTTATATGTAATTTAATGATATTATACACAGGTCCTATTTTATTTGTACTCATTTGTGTGTGTCTGTGTGTGTATTGAGTTTCACGCAAGTTTACCACATGCGTAGGTTCATGTTTCTCTACTACAGTACAAGATAACAAAAGTTCCATAACCACAAGTATTCCTTTTTTTGTTCTTTTTAATCATATCTCCCTCCTTCCTATTTTCCTCCCAAAGGCCGAACTCCTTCAGGACCAAATGTATTGCCCGTTTTTACAGTTTTGTTCATTTAAGAATGTTATTTAAATGGAATGATTCAGCATGTAACATTAGTGACAGGCATTTTTTTGTTCAACATAATTTTCTAGAGATTCATCCTAGTGTACTATTATAATTAATAATTTCTTTTTATTGTTGAGTGATGAGTTAGGGGTACACCACAGTATGTTTAACCATGAATCCATTGAAGGACATGTGGCTTGCTTCCAGTTAGGGACTATTCTAAACAAAACTACTATGAGCATTTCTGTGTAGCACTTCTGTCAACACACATTTTTATTTCTCTGGATAAATGCCCAACCAAGCAATTTCTAGGTCCGATGGTAATTATATTCTTAGTTTATAAGAAAAGACAAAATGTTTTCTAGAGAGGTATATAGTTTCTAAAAAATACCTGATAGTACCCACTGAGCACATGGGCTATGTGTCGGGTGCTTAATCCATCAATTCATGCTTTCAACAAATATTTATTGATTGCCTATGATACTATTACGGTGCTAGTAAGAAGCGCTGGTAATAAACAGGACAATTTACCTGCCCACATTCTTGTGTGAGGAGAAAGAAGTAATCAATATATGAGCCAAAATGGTCATTTTAAGAAAGAGATGAGCAAAATGAAAGCCATCAGTTTGATAATAATTTGCAATCTGATGGTGAAGCACTTCTTCATCAAAACTGGTCAGAGAAGGCTTCTCAGTGTAGTGATAAAGTGAAAACTGCCTGATGAGACGGACAAAGCTGTGCACGGATCTGAAGAAATATGGCGCCAAACAGAGAGATGACCAGTGTTAGTCTCTGGAATGTGAATGACACAGACAAGTTTGCATGTGGGAAGGAAGAGAGTGTGGCAGGAGGCCACTGACTGAAGGAGAGGAGGAGGGGTAGGAAAGAGAAGCAGATGTGTCTCTCTGCCTTACTTACCTTCCAGAACTTCTATTTTCCTGTGTGTTTTTTTGAAATCATTAGGGGTTTTGATATAAGGAGGGATAGGGATCTGATATGCATGATGACTTGTGGAGAATACACAATATGGAGTGTACAGGGAGGAAAATGTAAACCACATTATCTCATTAGAGCCCACTCCTGGTGGGGTCCAACTCCACTCAATATGCTTAGACAGAGAAGGGGAGAGGGTGGCAGGTTGCGGCCAGATCCCAGCCTGCTCCTCTGTCTCTTCATAGAAACTTGGGAAGACAGTCTGCCTAAGTGCAATGAGATCCCAACTCTGCCATTTGCTCATGACCTCAGACAGCTTACTTTAATGCATCTGGACCCCCAACTTCCTCATTTATAAATAAAAGAACAAACCTCACAAATGGGTTAAAATTAAATAAGGCAATGAATAATGTTTGCCCACAAGAGTTACTCCTAGAACACACACCTGCCTTGAAGAAAAGTTGGTCTAGGCTCAGAAATCCCTCCTGGCATTCGCCACAGACTTTTTCCTCATCAAGTAGCTACAGCATACATCAGCCACACATTTTAAAAGTGATGACTGGAAAACTAAAACAGTGGCATTTTATATAGAAACCAGAATTTCATTCAAATTCTTATCAGCAACATACAAATAAACATTCAAAAAAAAAATAAGTGTGAATTCCTTAGTGATTTTAAATTCTTCGCATTTTGGGGCAAAGGTAGAGACCAATTGCTAATTGCACATCTGTGATTGCTATGATTCACGCTCATTTACAATAAACCAGGTTTGATTATTTTTGTTTATCTAAAAACAACATATGCAAAACACTCCTTGTTCGAAAACATCTCTGTGGTCTTGCCTGAACAGGAATTAGGAACAGATTTCAAGATAAACAAAAAAACGGTCTCCTGTCCTGATTCACATATGAAGCACGGAAAACCTATAAAAAGCAAGATCACTTTGGTGTCTAGTCTGAAAGAACCATAATTCAAAATGCTTCCACTTCCTATACACGTGTTGCCTACAAAGAATTGACAATAGTTCCATGGGTGTATATTTATCTCCAAGCTCATCAAGTTTTATACATTAAATATTTAGCTTCAGTTAAGTTAATTATACCTCCAGATAAAGTGGTTATATGCATGTACATACATAGTATTTGTATATACACATGATTAAAATATAATTTTATCTGTAAAAATGGATAAATAGAAAAGTATGCATATAGACCTTTCAAAATCTTTAAATATCTATTTTGAGCAATTAATAGTATCTACAGGAGTGTAACTATATGGAACACTAATTTTTTTAAATCATGTTTGCATACCTTTCACTTTATTATTATATATGTAAAATCACTGTAATTATAGAATAAGACTATTTTACTTAGAAAATGCAAAAAATATAATTTGAATATTGCAAATAAGGAGGGACATTTAGAATAGTCCAAATTTTTAAAGCCATGTTCTCTTTTTCTCATGAAATACAGTTGAACTTCTCTTGACCAATTAAAAGCCCCAAAGTTTGCTGTGAGGTTAAAGTGATGCCTGGGAAAGGTTCACATTTTATTTATCAATTCCCTCCTTTTCATGGCAGTGGAATATGGCTTAGACACTTAGAGGAGAATTTTTGAACAAACAGGTGGATATTTAAAGACAGAAAAAATCTGTCATCCAGTGAAAAACTAAAGACTTTTAACAGCATTCAAATCATGTTTGAGTCTGAATTCATTGATACCATTTACAAGAACCATTACAAAGAAGCCAACACTTCAAAAACAGGGAATCTGCTTTTGATTCCTGTGTTGGAACGGTTATGGATATGTGAGATTTCAAGGAGTCTATGAAAAAATAAACATTTTAATATTAATGAAGGAAGATGACATTTTAGAAAAGAAAGAAAAACATCCCACACTCAATGATCACTATTTAAGTATGGCTTTTGTCTAGTAGCATGAGTTTTGTTTTGTTTTAGTTTCAATGCCAAATGCTTTTATATAATTTTAGTGTTTTATTGCAGCAAGTTTGTTTTACACATCAAAATAAATCATATGCAGTTTTCTCACATGTGCAGTTTCCCCATTCCTCACATATGTATCAGCATACCCTGCCCCCACTACATCACCATTTCCAGTGGGCTCGGCCACCACTTGTCCCCCTGCACCCTGGCCATCCCATTCTCTACTGGTAACCTCAGTTCTATTGTAGGTGTCCAAGGAAATGTTCTTATATATGTTTAAGATTTCTGTAAAAAAAAAAAAGTCATTTCTTTGTAAATAAAGTATTAAATTCTATACAAATAGCTTTTTTAGAGTGCCCAAGACAAGACAGAATCAATTCTATGTTTATAGAGATGTTATGACACAAACCCTGACTTCGTGGATTTAATTCCCACTTTGGTAGTGAGGAAGCTGATACAAAGATTTCTTCAGTTTCGTCTTTTCTGATCTAATCCAAGATAATGTTAAAAGTGCACTCTCCAGGGGCACTCCTGTAAACGAAACTCCTTTTTTATCCCATGTCATAGAGTTCGAAGGTGGGAAGGAACCCTTTAGCATAAGCAAAAACAAATTAGCAGCGACAGTAATATTGATGAAATATGGGAAAAATGCTGAAGAAACTAAAGAAACATAGAATTACCTCATCTTATCTATATTCTGGTTTAGAAATGCTGCACTCGTGATATTTTACAAAAGAGTGCACTGAGGCACAGGTGATTTAACTAATAGTAGTGCAAATATTTTAGTCAAGAGCCATCTGATTCCAAAGATCTGACATAGGACCGCATTAAGTTTCTTGACAAAACTAGTAGAACTTCACAGCTAAAAAGACCACTGTTTATTTAATCCTAATTTATTTGATTCCTAAATGCCCCCTGTTATCTGCGTGACTCTGACCAAATCATCTAGCTCTATCAGAGCTGTGTTTCTTCTTCTATACAATGAGTACACTACTATCTAGCTAAAGGAGACTGTGAGAATTAAGAGATGATATATGTAAACTCTTTAGCACAGTGTCTGCACAATTTTAAGCACTAAATATATGAGAGTAGTAATTTTTTTTCAAACACAATATCACAGGTACTCAAATTGAACCACAGAAAAAGGAAGGTCGTGTCAAAACTTGAACATAGGTTTCTTGGAAATCAGATGTGGCAAACTCTTAAGGCCATTTTAATTACCATGTGATCAGAGCAAAGATATCATATATCAGCAAGCATATATACATTTTTAATTGCCATGACAGACAATTTCAAATAGTCATATTATTAAGGTTGATATCTGACAATTACGTAAATGTCAGTGTCTGCCTGTATTTCTAGTCCAGGAGTCCACCTACTCAGGAGGTGTCTACTCAACAAATCATATACATAATCTTTCTGCTTCTACTAAGTACTTAGAGTACACCTGTTCCAAAGATGAGTCCATTCCCTCGCTGGGTTTTAATACTAATGACATCCTGCTCTATATTTTGAACTGGCTCCACTTCAGAGAAACTATGGTATAGGTAAAAATCTATGGAATTTTTCTTATCAGGGTGGGAAGTATCTAAGCCTCAGTTGAAACTAGTGCTGAAATTTTGCTCACTTTGGAAGCAAAGGTCTTAAAAATAGAGTGCACCACATTGTCATTTTATTTGTCATCTTCATCACCATCATCATCATCAACAACAACATCAGTAGAATAACAACAATAGCTAAGTTTTATAGTATTTGAAATACTCAGATAATTATCCCATCTGGTCATAATATACCACCTTACATATTGCCTCTGTTTGTACAAGGAGAAAACTAAGACTCAGAACTTAAGTAACTTACCTGAGATAACAAAGTAAGATATACGAATCTCAAATGTATGACTGGGACTTTTTAAAATTTACTTTATTCTATCTGGCAAAGTGCTTTCTTCTTTGAATGACACAGCAGGCAATGAGGAGGCATCACCTTCAGAGACATCATTCTACTCGCCTCAAGGAGAGATTGGTGTAACTAGTAACAGAATTAATCAATGTTCGAAAGTTCTCTGATAGAATGTATCCTTAGGCACAAACTTCTTTAATGTGATGTAAATATTTGTAGTGATGTAGATACTTGTAGTAATTTAAATCTTAATTCAGAGATTCTTATAAACACATACTGTACATTTCTTATTTCATACATCCAGTGTCATTTCTATTTTAAGCTCTCTTACCCCTATTGACTGTCTCCTATAACTGTGGCTTAAGTATCTGTACTTAGAAGCAGGGCATGAGGTTAGGGAAAGGGTCAATTTAACTCTCCATGTCATTTTACCAGGTAGGAATCCTCTGAGATATCCACGCCCTTGGTGATTAGGTTTCAAAGTCATCACTATTTCTCAATCTCTTGATCACCTTCAGTTCGGCAGCTCCTTTGTCTCATTTCTGGTCCTCTCAGGTACATGAAAATTAATTTGTTTGCTGCCTATGGGGTGGTCAATTCTGTAAACATATCTAAGGTCTAATCTGCCTTATAAATAACCCCAAAACATAAGTTCTATGACTACATCCCTTAGTCTGAGTAATGGGAAACAATTGTCTTATTTTCACATTTTACAAATGTATTTATATTGAATAATTAAAAGTCTCTTTGGAATCTAGGCAGTTGGATGTACGCCACACTCTAAGGGACTCACCATCATCCTCTTCTCCTGGCTACCTCCCCATCACCTCGTCACTCTCCTCCTTCTGTCTTGACTTCTACCACCACTTACTTCACAGATTGGAGAATGCTTTTCTAGGGTAGATTGTGAAAAAATGACCCCTCTCCAATGTGTATTTTCCCAAGCAGCTTATTTAGAATGACTGTTGTTTTACAAAAAAGCTAGAAAGAACTCCCTTTCATCTCTTCTGTTATCAGGTCCCTTTCTAAAGGCAAAGACTGCAGAATTGCTTATCTGATTCCTCTATGGAACTTGGGTGAAGGGGGGTTGGGGGACCACTGATATCAACTGATACTACCAAAAAGGATCACTCTACTAAACATGCACCATAAGATTTCAAGTTATCTTGAGGAAGAAGGAGAATTTTAAAAGAACCTCAAAACCAACTATAAAGAGGGGAGCATATTTGTAAAAGCCAATCTAATAATATATTTTTTTTAAAAACTTGGTGTATGTTCTTTAATTTTCCCTTAGTGAAATGGTTATGGTGATGCCATCTGTATATCTCCTATAGTTAAAGTTAAGCCTCAGTTTTACTATTTACTGGTTAAATGATCCTGAGAAAACTACCTATCTTCTTGGGACATGGTTCCTTTAGTCTCAGTCCTCTGACTCTACATACACAAACATATCTTATAAAAATGTCCAGAAGTTGCCCATGTGAAACTCTAACAACGTGAAAAACCAGAAGGTATGCTAGAAATATCACAATATTTGAATCAGGTGACTCTGGGTTGAATTCTGATCCATTATGTACTAGCTGCACTAGTTGACTGACTTTGAATAGAATCTCTTGCAGTTTCATTATCTATAAAAACTCATCATAGGATATATTTATTTATTTATATTTGATATTTATGGAGGTAAGTCCGATTTACAAAATGATAACCCATTTGTGTAGGTTCCTCATTCCTCAGATAATCAAAGGATATTTTTAAGAATAAAAACAGGTGCACCCTGGTGGCTGAGCAGTTAAGGCCACTGGACACAGTTCACATACATCCCAAGGATCCGGGGTTCAAGACCTGAGCTGGTGTGGCAAGTAAGATGAGCAGTTAAATAAAATGGGTGTTTCTTCTTCCTCTCCCTGCCTGCCTGTTGCCTTCATTCCTGTCTGCACCTTTCCTGTTGAAAAAAAAAAATGCATACAGTGATACATAAAATCATCTTGTCTTCCTGGAGGTAAACACCTCATCCATTCAGGAATCACGATTGTTTTTCAAGTACATTCACCTTTGAGTTGCTTCTAAATTCGATGTCATCCAAGTGCCTTTATTTTGTCTTTTACATGAAAGATTCTCAGGAAAGAGAGAAGTTTCCAGAGCACATCCTCTGAAGGTGTTTCCAGTCTAGAAGACCCCAGTGGGACTGGTGGCATGCACAGGTGGACAGCGATTGCTGCAGGATCTTGCTCTTGGCACTGAGCTGCAGAGTACGATGAGAATTGCAAAAAGTGATGGGATATTCATCTACACTCAATTTATCATTTATTTTCATTTATTTCCAATAGAAAGTGAGCTCAGAGTAACAGTCCCTGCTCTTGGCACTAGTGTGAACCCTTCTGTAGAGGGATTTATTTCCATTCACTGAAATTTCCGAATCACTAAGAGTATTTCATGATCCCTTCTTAAAAAAATTATTCCCTCTGCCCCATTATACAGGGATTACATTTGGCTGGGTTTCTGGAACTGTTCTGATTTCAAATGTAAATGAAAATGTCATTTGTTGCCAATTTTGATAAGTTGTTGAGATATAAAATCTCTCTTCAAGGTATAGCAGCCGTTTGGAGACCTGATGAATCATTTAACAAGGAAAAACTGAGTAGAATTCTTTCCTTTCTAATGTTAACATACATGTAAGTAGTTCTTTTTTATTACAGCACTCATCTGTATTGTCTCATATCACCAATTATGGTTAATCTGTATTAACACCTACAAAATAAATATGATGATTAATATTTAGAAAATATGCATGATATGGGTCATTACAGTGCAACCATTTTGCAGATGTGGAAATAGAATTTCTGAGTAAGCTTGCTATTAATCTTTGATTGCTAAATAAATGTAAAAACTAGTGAGAAACTATAGGAATTTCATTATAGAAATTTGCATTCTATGTCAGTAGTTCTCAGAATGTGTCATAATTTACTTTCAAGCCTTGCTAAGACAGAGATTCCCGAGCCCCATGTCCAGGTTTAGATTCATTAGGTCTAGGATGGGACTTTAGAATTTGCATTTCTAGAAAATTTTCTAATGATGCTTATGTGACTGCTTAGGAGATCTTGCATTGAGAACAATCACTTGAAAACTTCCAGATAATCATATCTAAGCAAGATGAGCAAAGAAAAGGAAGACTATACATACACACATATACAGACAGAGAGAGAGAGAGAGAGAAAGAGATTGAAATTTTGCTCTAAATCACTTTGTTCTTTGTCCTGTTTTAGAAGTGTCCAAATTAAACCTTGGATATGTTAAGCAACATTCTCAAAGCTGTCTAGGAAGAGATAAAGCTTGAATTCAAAAGGAGGCCAGTGGGATTCTAAAACTGGGTTAGAAAATTCAAATGGGGGTGAGGAAGGAAATGCACGGAATGTAATTAAAAAGAGACATTTTAATGATTAATGATAAGTAACGAGTGATACTCAAACTCAGTTTCAGGGAGACAATATGGATAGCAGGGGAGATTATGGTGTATTTGAGAACAACTCCTATGGCTCGACTTCATCAACTGAAACCATAAGGACTGTTATTGACTGAATTGTTCCCCCCATGAGGAATTCATGACTTCAGTACTTCAGAATGTGATTGCTTGAAGATGTGTCTTTCATAGAAGTAATTAAGGCAAAATTAAGTCATAAGGTGAGTCCTGCTCCCATGTAACTGGTATCCTTATAGGAAGAAAGATTAGGACACACGCGAAAATGGAGACATGACTATGTGAGGATACAGTGAGAAGGTGGCAGTTTGTAAGTCAAAGAGAGAGAAAAAACTAAATCTGCTGACACCTTGATCTTGAGTTGCTCACCTCCAGGGTTATAAAAAAATATTTTTCTATTGTTTAAGCTACCGATTCTATGGTATCTTGTTATGGCAGCCTTAACAAATTAGCACAGTGACTAGTGTTTGTTATCTTACTCTATTTTCGAATTGCTTCAGAAAGTGAAAATCTAGATTTTATATCAAATCTTCTGACTTGCAAGTAAATCAATATACTTAAAACCCTGCAAGATAAAACTCTGTAAGTGAAGAAAACAAGGTTAATTTACATTGCATATTTGGATGCTCTAGCACATAATGACTGTTAAACAAATGTTAGTGTTCCTTTCTTCCTAGGATAATAACAACATTTTGTGGCTTTGCTGGAAATATAGTCATTTATCTTGGAGTGCTCCCCTGGAGGTTTAGGAATAGAAACCACTTACGCTTGCTTTGTTATCTTTCTTTTCCTGTCCCTTCAATTTAAAGCTGATACTAAAAGACACTCTTGAGAGGGATGAGATGGAGAAGTGTGAAAAAAGTCTTTTTCTGCAAATTTCTCAGAAACAAAAAAAGGTACCAGAAAGAAAGTAAATTTTTGGCGAGTAGAGCAATTTTGTTCTCCATTGAAAAACTCTAATACGGAGGCCATGACCAAATTCAGCATTTCTCCTCTTTCTTGGGAACTCAGTGAATACTTATCAGAAAGATATAAATGGACAAGAGCAAGCTCCTGGTTATCAGTTTTCTAAAACACAGGCAGAATGATGGAAAAGGTGATTGAGAGATTCTCATTTCCTTCTGAGTCAAAGATGAGTTTCAAAGGTGATATGGGGAAAGCGCTAAAGGTATGTGACATGAAGGAATTTCAAGACAACTTCAGTGGAAATTTGAAGCTCTTTCTCTGAAAAAAAGATCAATTTAAAAAGTTATTCAACATCAGAATCTGCTGGTGCACACCACATTGCGTCATAAAATGAGTCTCCCTGCTGGTTGGACCCACTAAAATCCTGGAGAAGGAAGAGGATGATATTTTCTGTACATCTCACTAAAGTGCTTCTCAAACTCTTTAGATTGCAACCCTCAATAAAATATTTCATATTATTTTCATACCAATATATGTAAGCCACTAAAATACTTTATGAAACAAATGAAATATTTCATGAAACATGGCTATGTGTGATACCTCAGTATTTTCTATTTCATTTAACATTTTAGAAATACTGATCACAAGCTGATTCTCTGACTCTCGAATGGGTTTAACCAAATATTCAAAAACTTAAGACAGTGAAAAACTCCTGAGATAACCTTAAGATATTGAAAGAATTTAAGGAGGGTAGTCTGATTAGTCAGGTGAGTCTGGGCTTGTCCACAAAAGCTATTTTGAGATTGGTAGAACTGATTAAGTAATTTAGATGCATAAACTAGTTGAGTGCATACTCCATTCCAGGTACTTTTCTAAGTGGTTGTAGAAATGAACATAAAATTACAATTTATCAGTCTCTCCATCATGGACCTTACTTGATGACAGGTCTTAATAAATGCTATGAAAAAAGATACAGACTTGAGAGACTAGAGAGTCATTAGTAGAGGCATGTGATTGTGCATAGGGTAGTCAGCAGAGTTTCAGAGGAAGTTACTTTTGAGAAAACTCCTGATAGCGCAAGAAAATAAATGTTTGAAGATCAGTCTAGTAAAGAATATTGAAGGCAGTAGGAAAAACAATGCAAAATCACTGAAACAGAAATGAACTTGGTGTGTTGGGAGAACGACAAGAAAGCCAAAAGGCTGAAGATGTCAGAGATGACATTGAAAACGTGTCTATAATAACTTTCAAGCTTTTATAGACATTTAAACAATCCAGAACAGTATGGAAAGCCATTGCAGGATTTTGAAGAGAAAAGAGGTATGCATAAACTATGATAATTTTTTAAAAGTTCACACTGTTTTATTGGAGGATAATTACTATATTGGGAGACTATGCAAACAGGGAGATCAGCTCAAAAGCTCTGATAATAGTATTGGTGATAAATCAAGGTAGGTTTTGTTATGGAGAGAAAAAAAATTGGGAATATACTTTAAAGATAAAGCCAGTAAGATTTTCAGATTGACTGGAATAGAAATAGGATAATATTTAAAGAAAATGAGAAAAATGACATTAAAGTTGTTGGTCCAAGAAGCTGAGCATATGGTAGTGCTTATTACTAAAATGAGAAATATCGAGGATGAAGTCTCTAACACTTGCAATGACTAGAGAGTAGACAGTTGTACATATAAGCCTACAACTTGAGTGAAAATTTGTACAACTAGAGCTATATATGTTCAGCATATATGTGCTATTTAAAACCATGAAGTTAGATTAAGTAGAAAAGATAAAGGAAAGATGAATTCTAAGACTGGAAACATTCAACATTTATCATTCAGAAAAGGAATAAGGATAGCTAAGGATACTGAGAAGGAACTGCATAAAGTAGAAGGAAAATCAGGAAAATTTCATGCTCAGAAACTGAGTGAAGAAAATGTTCATGAAAGACATTTATTAATATTAATCATATTAACTGAGATAGTAGATATGTGCTAAGACACAATATTTGAGTTTGGAGGGATGATGTTCTCTTTTGACAAGTGTATTTTCACAAAGCTGTGGAGAAGAAAACTTTCAGAGTGAGTTCATAAGAAAATCTGAGATAAAGTGAAAAAGATAATTAGCATAAATCACACCTTTGAGAATTTTTGCTCTAACATGAAGAAGAGAAATAATCGGAGACTTCCCTATGTTCATAGAACGATGGTTCTAAGAATTTTGTTTTGTTTTTGATGGGCCATATTATGATGGACTTGCATTCTGACAGACAGAATGAGTAGGCCCTCCTGCCACAACACAAAAAGAAGCTCATTCATTTCAGAAGAGACATTTGTGGCATAGGATATGATGTAAGAGTAAGTGAACAAGTATAAAACATTTTCTTGATAAGAATGGAGAGAATACACATTGTAAGAGAAGGAAAGAGAAATGTATTGGTAGAAGTATAAAGTTATTGATACATTTGGTGTTGGACAGATAAAATAGATCAGTTAATATTGTTTCTTTTTTTCTCAAGGAAATAAAAGGTAAGATTATCAGTCAACCCTGAGAAGAAAATGAAAAGGTGAGCTGAGTAGTAGAAGTTCTAGGAAGTACTGAGATCTCACTTGATGTTTATGGCCATCAATTCAAAGGCTAAGTGACATGGTTATGTGTTTTTCTCCAATTATGTTTTGTAATAGGAAAATAATAGGAGGAAAGTTAGACTTTAGATGAATGAGATAAGGGCAATAGAAGAAAGACAAAGGAGCTGAAGTGTGGGAGGTGGTAGCATGTAAGAGAGTGATTTTCATGACGAAATATAAATTGTGAACTAAAAGGGTCAAGGAACTGATGGAACTCATGGTAAGTAAATTAGTCAGTGAGGTCAATAAACTAAAGGTTGAACTGAATAATTGCTGGAATGTGGGGGGTTACAATAAATCAATTGGAAGTTTTATCATATATTTTGATGGTTGAAAGCTTTTGGAAGTGGTACAGATATAGATAATAATAAGGTGTAAATCTGTACTATTTTTTTTCTTTAATTGGAAAAAGGAGCTAAGGTAGAGCACAAGAAAACAGAGTTTAAATAGAGGTAATCAAAACTGAGACACCAAAATACTGTACAATCATCTTTAGATGTCAAAGTCACAAGAATGACCAACCAGGTGCTAAAACCTTCAGTTATTAGAAACTATTCAAGAGGCCTATACAAATTTCACAAAAAATGCCTAGAGGTGACTACTAGATGGCATAATCTGATGGTTTATAATTCAGAGTAACTATATTCTTCCCTAGAGGGTGGAGGGAAAGCTTTCTCAATATCAAACTATAAAACAAGAATACCTACCTTGAATCTAAGCCACATGCTAACAGAATGCAGTATCATCACAATCACTTCCACCATCACCATGATAATAAATTTCATCACCACCACCACCATCATAGTCTTCATCACAACCATCATCGTCATTATCATCGCTTCTAACACCACCACCACCACCACCATGATCATCATTCTCTTCATTGATAACAGTAATGGAATTAATACTGGTAATAATATTCCCACCTACACACTCAGTTTCTTTATCTGTTAATGGTTCTCTTAGTTCAAAATATACTACGTCTTTATGAATCCATGATTCATCCTAAAGAAGAAGCACATTCACTTAAGAAACAACTGAATAGTGAAATGAGTCCATGGGTATCCAACAAGAAAAGAGTACTTTATATCCTTTATCAAGTATTTACCTATGACAAATAGTAAGAACTCAGTAATACTTTAGGCTAGAAAAACAGAATGCAGAGACTCAGGAAGGGAGGGGGAAATGTTGCAGGTTATGCACTCATCTGCTCTGCCATTTCATTGTTTTGCTTCAACTACAGGAATACAAATCCTGGGTATAACAAGTGATGACTGGAGGAGGTCAGAGAAAAAACTCTCATATCAAGCAATGAGACAAAATCTCATACAGAGAAGGAAATGAAATCCCCTCGCTCTTAAAAAAGTCCAAAGCGCTGTAGTAGCTGTGCTTATTTTCTTTTAGTTCTCTAGGGAAGCAGACAGTAGAAGAGAATTGTGTTTCTTAGAGTGGTGACACTCAGCTTTTCATTTCGCCATGGCCAGTCGCAAAGTTTTACATGCTTCCAGGAAAGTTATTTTAAGATATATCTCTAAAGCTTTGCCTCTCCCATGTAAGTTGCTCTAATCGGGGGAGAACCACTGCTCTGTTTTCACTCAGAAGTGAGCTACAACACATTTCTCTAGTAATGTCCATCCCAGAGGAACCTGCAGCCATTACTTCATGCATAATGACACTTACCATCTCTACAGTACTTAACGATCTTGGAGGCACTCTGAAAGCTTTAACTTAATTAATTCTGAGAAAGGAACTGTGGATAAAGAATGCTTATCTACGTTTTAAGAATGGGCAACTGAAGTAAGGAAGCACTATCAATAGATTCACTTATGAAGCTACAGAGGGAGTCAGAGCAGAATTTGGAATCTGTTAGACAGTGCTCCCATGATTATGTTAAAAGTGATTACAATTTAACAGGGTTACCATTTGAATGGTGGTGACTCATTGTCTCACATTTCTTCAGTCTTGGTGAAATGATTAGAATTAAAAAATATGAATTAATAGGAATAAACAAGAGGACAAAGGAATGATTTGATGTTAACAGGTGACTAAATCCCCAGGTATGACTATTTAAGAGAGAATCATTTATCCATGCTAGTGATTTGCCAAGTTTTAACCTCTCTCTTTTATACATTGAACACACAAAAATAATGTAACTCTACAAGCCATGCTATTTTATGTTATTCTATTTAAACCACTTTTACAGACAGGTTTTCTCTTGTAGAATCTATTTCTGCATTCATCCAAATGTGTATATTGAGTACTGAATATAAATGAAATATTCTGCTAGACACTGATGATAGCACGGCTTGTAAAATAAGCCAGGTCCTTGCCTTTAAGATGTTTTCTGTTTTTTGGAGAAGACAGTAAACTAAAAAAGTAATTAACATAAGATTTACAATTCTATGCCAGAAGAAGGAGACATTGCTGACATGGTAAAAGATTGATCATGACCAGGGAAACTTCCCAGACTAAAAAAAAAAAAAAAATATATATATATATATATGAGTATATATGAGTGTATATATATGAGTGTATATGAGTGTGTATATATTTATATATTAATTTATATATTAATTTATATATACATATATAAAAATATATATTTAAGTAAGGCATAATATAAGCACAGGAATTAGGCAGATAAAGGGATGTGTTATTTACATCTCATTATCTAGTAGTAATGAGACCTTTAACTACTGACATGGATAATGTTTGATAATTTATATTAAATCTTCAAATTTATTATCAAGTAGAAATGTCTACTACCTTTGAGAGAAAGCGAAGCATGAAATTATTGTCTCTATGGAAGACTTGAGAGCAAAGAAACCCAGAAAAGTTAAAATAGACTTGATAACTGAAAAGTGTCACAGCTCGAACTTGGGTGATTTCAGCTCTCGTCACCATGATGCATGATAGCAAAACTAGATAAAGACATAAGCTCACTCATTTTCAGTCATGAAATTCCTTCTCTAGGAAGGAACATTTTACGACCAATTTTAACCAGATGCTTAACTGCACCTTCTGCTCAAAATTAAAGAACGCCTTTTTTCTTCAAAGGAGTATGGAATGTTGTTTTATAAACAAGTGGTACTCTAACACACTGACATAAAAGCGCCTAAGAAGACAGATTGTTCCTTTTCATCAACACAGCCAGATAACCATGATTTTCTCATATTTGAATGTGAGAAGCTGCAGCATAAGGTGTTTGGAGTGAAAGAGCTTTTATTTAAAACACCAACTATCCATGACAGAAGCAGCAGCATGTAACATAGAATTGTCTGGGGAAATTGGTTTTTGAATAATTGTTTTTAATGCAGTTACCTTCACCAACAGTAATAAATAGCTCCCTAGTAGAAATACATAAGCAGTTCTGGCTCCTGAATATGTCCATAAATCAATAGTGTTGCCGTCAAGAGACTCAGTTTCCCACCGCAGTAAAGCAGATTGTGGCAGAATAACAGTTTACTGGAACCCTGGTTGTTCGCCTCAGTCTTTGTCTGAATCGACTTCCCAATTTCTAGCTCTGAAATAGAATTTGGTGTTTCCAAGAATCCCTGTAAAACCAAAGCTCTGTGTTTGCATAGATGGTGGCTGATGTGCTCATGCTTCCAATACATTGCAACCGAACAGGATGTTTGATACATTCATTCAGTGGCATTTATTGAACAATTACTTATTGTCTCCTTTTGCCTGGCTTGGTGCTTCTCACTGAGAATACAATAGAGGAGACAGGCACACTCTCAATTTCCAGAAGGCTAGACTACTATTAACTTTATATTCACAAATGGATGTAGAGTTTTGCAAAGTGTTTGAAATAGAGAAGTAGTTCCAGGAGAACATAACAGGTGAGTCTGATTTAGTCTGGAAGAGATATGAAAGTCCCTCCTAGGAAAATTGCTTTTAGGTTGAGATGTAAAGGAGAGAGATATCATCAATCTAGGTGAGGGAGGAAGAGCATTTCAGACAGATGTGATTGGGAACTGTCCAAGGTGTATTTATGCAGCAGGCAGTGGTTGGTTGTGGTTGGCAAATAGGAGTGTGATGTGGTGGTGAGCTATCCCTATCATAGGAAGTCATCCTCCAGTCCTTTGAGGGCCCAAATAAAACAAAAAGGTAAAGCAAGGTTGAATTCTCTCTGGCAAACCACTTGCGTTAGGATATCCATTTCTTCTGCTCTAGATGCCCCTGGTTCACAGGCTTTCAAACCTGAATTAGACACCGTGGCATTTGCTCTCCAGTTCTCAGACTTTAAAACTGCACTGATGAATTTTCTGGGAAGCAATTAGTTTCCTAGGGATGCTGTAATTAATTGCCATGGACAAGGGGGCTTACGAAAGCAGAAATGTGTTCATTCACAGCTCCTTAGGCTAGCAGTGCGCCATCGAGTTGTCAACAGGGTAACCTCCTCTGAAGGCTAATTTGCCCCATATCTGTTTTCTAGCTTCTGGTGGTGCTGATAATCTTTGTTTTCTTTGGTTTGAAGACGTGTCTCTCCAACCTCTACCACCATCCTTACTTTGTCTTATTTTCTGTGTTTCTATATAATCTCTTCTTTTAGCAACATGTGTCATTAGATTTAGGATTTACCCAAAATCTAGATAAGGTCAACACCTGATCCATATGTTAATTGCATGTGCCAATATTTTATTTCCAAATAAGGTCACATGCACAGATATTCAGAATAAAAATTTGGAGATACATTTCAAGGCACCACTCCTGAGCCAACTGGAGTGCAATATTAACACAGAGATGACAACACATATGAGGGTTGAGATTATACAGGAAGTGAGTGTGGATTATGCAGGAAATGAGTACAGATTAGGGAAAGAGTGAAAAAATGGAATCTTGAAGGAAATAGCAACATTTAAGAAAAATAAGACAAAGTAATCACAGAATAAGTTATCACAAAAATCAAACAGAATACTTCAGAGACAATGATTAAAGAAAACAGTTGAAGAAAATGATGACTGGTTTGAAGAATACCCATTGAAAATGTCAATAACGTGGTGGCTGACTTTATATGAAAAGATTCAGTGGAATGATGATACAAAATCCATACAGACCTGCAGTGTAGATAATGTTATTTAAAATTTTAGTGAGTGGTATAAAGATGTTAATTTGGTCAGTATCACAGGTAATAAATGTTGGAGCTAGACTATGAATGATCTGTCTTGCTAACTCTCAGCAACATAGTGCAACAGAAAGAGTAGAGTTTGGAGTCCACTTTCAAGATGTGTAACCTTGGGCATATCAGCATGAGCCTCAGTTTTCACATCTGAAGAAACTGGCTAATAATCATATCTGCTTCCCAGGATAATTGTAAGGAAAAAACAGAAAATGGAGGTTAAAAGTGAATTGAAAACTAATTCCCTGTATACAAACTTATCATTTTGCCTATAAAAGTCAACACCAGTAAGTATATCCATTTAGAGATTATGGATAAGATGCCTCAGCATATGATAATATTTGCAGCAAAATTTATAAATGGACCCAGTGTAAGATAGACTTACTTCTCCACTTGTTTTGTATTAGTAACTGATAAGCATTCTTTACAGTAGTTTTTAACCAGAATATAAACCACCTTTATAAGAATACAAGTTATATTTTAAGATACGTGTAGTGCTTCGTAAGTATGGGTTCTGTAACCTGGATAAAAAGGGTACTTGATTTCCCTCTTGTCAAATGTCTTTTCATCATCATAGTATGATCACATAATAAAGAATGCTCAAATAGTGAGGAAGAAGAATCCAAGTTTTCAGTGGCATCACTGGAAGACATGGTCAAGCCACAAGTATCTACATATGAAATATGTTGACAATATTATTCTGGAGTACCTAAATACTAAAAAGAAAGCCAGTTAATTTTCTCCTTGATTAATCAGTATAGGTAAGATGTTCTTTGTCACATTATCTATGAAAAAGTAACCTATGTAATATTTAGAAAATTATAACAATATATCCAAAAAAACTCTTTATCTTTGTAGTAGCAAAAACAAAGGAATTATAGGTTTTATTTTTTAATTTTAAATCTACCTCTAATGACAATAAGAAAATGTGCAATTTGAGTTCAAGCTAACTGAGAAAAAAGGAAGATCACAAAATGACTCAGTACCTGCAATATAGAATAACTTTACCCACAGAAAGAGATTAACCAATAGAATTGACAAAGAATTATCACAAAATTAGGGGATTTTGGATGTTTCAACCTTCATTCTTTTAAACTGTTAGATGTTAGACACATATTTTTGAACAAAATATCATAATTTCTAATATTAGAATTTGAGAAATTGAATCAGGACATTACATTGTTTTGGTATATAGTTCACACTCACGCCATTTCAAATCTTTTATACTTGTCTGTTACCCCCAACTCTCTTCCTTTTCTTTCAGAAATAATCCTATCATCATTTAATAGAAAAACCTGATGTCACTCAAAGGGTACCATTTCAGCTTCCTGTCACCTAATCTACATCTAATCATATCTTCACTCATCTTTTCTCCTATATCTGCTATTAGATATGGAAGGTATCTATCTGAAATCCCAGAAACCAAACACAATCTTGCTCAGAGTAGAATAAATTGGTTTGCTTATCTGTACTTCTGAGAATTGAATTGACTTTCATCACAGGCCAATATGACAAATCATCAGTGCTGATATCTAATTTAGATTTTGAATGTTGCCCTCATTCCTAGACTCTTCTGTTACACACATGAATATCTGCTATATTTTCTGTTTCTATCATATTCTCAAGTGAGACTTCACTCTCCGAAAGTCTAAGAACTGCAAATAAAGAGAAAACACACAAATTGAGAAAGACCTGTGTGAAGAAGTTGCACAGATATCCAAGTAAGTATTCTGCTTTCCAGTCAATAATCACTCAGTATAAAATGAATGGGAAATCAAGTAAGTGTTGTAGCTTTAAATCACATATGAGTTCTAAGAGATGAACAGCTGAAATAATTTTCATAAATCCTGGGGAAAACTTTTATGGCCTCCACAATTTGTTGAAATGAGCTTTCTGATTTATCAAATTTAGAAATTCAGGCTTACCATTTCTTTAATGTGTTTCCTTTTCTTGAATTCCTTCTTTTCCTTATCAATGTATATTGATCTAACCTATTGCTTTAAATACTTGCATATAATTTTTCTTAAATATTTATTCAAGTAATATCAGTTTGTGACATTATTTATGTTTTAGGTACACCATTATAAAACAGTCTCTGTCTATATGACAATAAGTTTGTCACTAAAAATCGAATTCCATCCTTCATAATCTACTTGACTCTTTTTATCTGATATGCCCACCATTTTTCCTGCTTGCCTTCTGGTAACTGCTAATTTGGTCTTATAGTTTTGAAGTCCATTTTGGTTTCATTTAATTAATTGGGTTGTTTTGCTTCTTTATTTATCATGTAGGAGTGAAATCAAAATAGTGCTTGTATTTAATAATATTTTGTGATATAATAGTTACATATAATTTGTCCATATTTTCCCTATTTATGTATAATCTCTATTTTGCTGCCATAAAAATATTGAATCAGACTGTTATTTAATATATAAATCCTTATGTACCAATTTTTTTTTTTATTTCTCTAAGTTATATTTCCCAAATGAAGGTTGTTGAAAACATTATTTCGGTAGGAAAACATTTTTTTCACAAAAATTTTATAGGTTGAATACCAGACTTTATTAAAGTTATGAAACTTACTCTCAACAAAATGTTTTTATTTCTTTACAAAGAATTTGATTTCCAAGAAAGGTTCAGAAAGATGATTATTTCGAGACAGTGGGGTAGTTTCATTAGTTTAGTTTCAAATGGACTCTTTGCTTATTGCTGAACAAAGGCTATCAACTTTCTTCCCCTCTGATCTCAGTTCTGTTTCAGAATCTGGCCAATTTCTCACTTCGCACAAATAAAAGTTAATGCCTATGATCCTCTTATAATGAAGTGTGTTTCTCAGGACAAATGCATTTTATACAGCAGATCCCTATACAATTTATCCACTTTATGTAGATTGCCTTGTGTTTTACATCAGAATCTTGCATTTTTATGTGCAATTCTCAAGAGCCAAACAGCTCAGATTATCTAGCACCTGACTTCCACGTCAATTCCTAATATCCTCACATATTTTGAATTCTTTGTTTTTCCTCCCATAATATTCATGAAGACAGTCAAAATTTTGAATATTTCATGTGCTTTATTTCATCTTATCCTCTCAAATGTTAGCTGAGACAGTCACTCTACAATTCTCAGAATTAGTAGATTGTGGAATCTGGATTAAACTCAAGAAAAATGAAATAGTGTCTATACACTTAATTTCTAAGAATTACTATCTGCAATAATGCTGGCTTCTTGTAGGCACCAAAAATTGTTATCATTCAATGATATGTGAAAAAGTTGTATACAGTTTGCTATAGAGGTAGAGGTTTTAAGGAACTCTGAATTTACTGCAAAAAATTAAATCTCTTTGGTGAGTTATTGTGAGATAGATTTTTTGAGAGATTATTATGTACCAACATCAACCATTTTGTGAAATATATACTAACTGGCCCCCTCTTTTAGTGCTAGCATAAATAGAACTTTATGTAAACCGGGATTAACATCAATAAAATTATCTTTTTCTATGTCTTTATGCTTTTTATGTCTTCTGTCCAAACTCAAGATGAATCACAGAAGGAAGTTCAGGAGAAATTTTGTTTTCTAGTGTTTCTTTCCTGAACATTCTGAATTGTCTTTCTCTGCTCCTGGTTGAACAAATATCCTTCTAGTCACATCAAGGACTCATTTCTGGTTACGAAAGACCACGAATTTTCTGAACCCCATTCCAAACCAGGTGCTCTATGGCCCATTATTTCTAGTTGTTCCAACAACTTAAACTTAGAAAGAGTTGTGGAAAAGATATTGATCCTCACCAACATATTCCCTTAGGTCCCTACTTGATCCTCATTTCTAGGTATCATTACTTCAAGAAAAGTTTCTAGACTGGCAAACATATCTGCATGCTTAACTCAGGGACGGAAACACTTACATTCAGGTTCCTTCTGGATCTTCCCCTATGGCTGTCTTCATCTGACTGTTCATTTGTGTTCTTTGTTGTATCCTATGAAGTATTAATTGTAAAATAAGCCAGTAAATGTATTTCCCTGAGAATCATTCCGGCAAGTCATTGAATGCCAGAAGGGGTTCTTGCAAATCCTGCTGTATCTGATATATAGCAGTATGGTCAGAAGTACAGAGGATAACCTGAAACTTATGACTGGTGGCTAAAATGAGGGCAGTCGTGTGCATCTGAGTCATTTACCTATGGGATCCACACTAACTCCAGACTGTGTCAGAACTGAATTGAATTCTAGAACTCTTCGCTGGAGTGAAAGAATTTCTTGATGTGTGGAAAACCCACACATCTGATGTCATAAGTGTGTGAGAGCAAAGGAATGTGGTTTTTTCTCCAAATAAATGAATTAACAAGCATTATCTTCTATGACTAGATCACAAAAAATAGAATATTTATAGAGGGTAGGCAACATTCAGATCTAAAGATAATGTGGATGCAAAACCATTCAACTACCTCATTGCTAGTGAGGGATTGTTTTTTGAATTGTCTAGAGTAGAGAGAAGACCTAGATTTGATCTCATCTTTTGGATTAATCTGCTATGGAACTATTCTTTAGGGACAAAAGAGAATTCATGTCACATACTCTACAAAAGTTCTATACATTTCCTTTATTTTTCAAGCTATTTGAACCTATGTTCAAAAGTAGATTACTATTTATTGAATGCTACATTGTAGAAATGGTGCTAAAAATTTACTAAGCACTATCCAATTTGATGTTCAGGAAAACTCCGTAAGATAAGTTCATTCATCATAAACATTTTGAAGATGAAAAAACTAAAATTCAGAGACATGAAAAATCTTTTCTTAAAGTTTCAGGGTTAGTAAATAGTGAAACCAAAATTTGACTGATTCCAATAATTTAACTCTTGATATTTATGAAAGAAATTGCAACCTCTGAATTTACTTTTTTCTACACAAAAAGGGGATGCAAGCTATTTTTTTTTTTTAAAGAGAGGAAGAGAGGAAAGGGGAGGATGAATGTAAGAAAGGAAGGAAGGAAAGGAGAGAGAAAGGAAAGAAGGATGAAAGAAGGAAGAAGCATCTTTATTTAGATTTTTCACCCCAGCTCCTGATCAAAAACCTGGGTCTTTGGGCTTTTTATATGATCTGTACACCAGCATCTCAGTCACCTGAGTCACAAGGATGCTTCCTAGTATATATTTTATTTAAAAAATTTATTCCATTCTCAACTGTTTATCTTATCAATCAATATGGTTTAAGAACCACAATGGGTACTATTAGGGAAACAGATATCTAAATGTTGCAGTTCATGTCATGGGCTCCACATCCCTTATCTGAGAAGAGAAGTATGTTAAACAGAAATTGAAAGCCCTATCAATTGTCTAAAGAAAATGTATCTAATTAATTAGAGTATGTAGATCATATTTGACATCTAAACAGAGATTAATTTATGGTTGTTTGAAGGAAGCACATTCATCTACATAAGATCTTAAAACAATCACTAAATTGGAATGAAAAGATCACATTTTTAATAAGACCAGAATATCTAAGGTTAGTCCTTATGCCCTAAAGACTTCTTAATCTTCTTGGTCTTGAGGATCATATCTGAGGAATCCTCTAAGTGTAGTCACTACGTGGTGGGTATTCATTCAGCTGTTGAAAAGCGACACTTTCACTTTTCTCAAAGTTTAAGAAAAAATAAAACCTAGAGAATTGTGGGAAGAAAATCTGCACAAAATTCCAATCATCCCTTTGAACAAAAAAATTCTGCAGCAGCAGGGGAAGACCATTGCTTTTATCCTCACCTCGTATTACAATACTGCAGGTGGACCAATGAAAAAGAACCAATTATATCATAACTAAATACTTTAGAAAAAAGCATTTTAGGCTGTACCACCTTTCAGAGGATGTGTCCACAAGAAGAAAATAAATGCACGGCACCTGGAAGGATATGGTATTTGGAAGGCAAATATACAAGCCAGCAGGTGGGGTGTATGGCACCTTTGCTATTGGACACATTTTATGAAGATGACCTCTTGAGAACTGTCTGCAGTCTAGTGCTCTTAGTCACTGCCTCTTTCTAGTTTTGATAATATATTTGCAGTGCAACATCTGTACTGCATCATGAGACACAGCCAATCTCTTCACCCACCCTGAAAGTCTCTGAACAATGGATAAAGTAATACCACCAACCATGGCATTTTAATAGCTGCTGTCCAGGCTAGATTAAAAGGTGCCCTCATCTTTCATTTATTTTGTTGTAGCTCTATGCTTTTTGCCTCTTATTCTCCTGATATTGGAAAAGAAAGACCATCTTCTCTTATGACTCATTATTTCAACAGTATTTCAGTGGCATGACAGAGTCCTTGAAATCTTTGCACTCCTGTCCCATGGCACTTATGTACATTTATCTTAATTCACAGTTTAGGGAGAAAAAAAAATTCCTCATTAAGTCACTCATACAGCTCTCCTATGACACTGTCAATCCCTATTAAAATAATGTTTCTTTCTTACTCTGGCTACCTCTACCAGAAAGGCCATGCTTCACCTTACATTTCTTCCTGAATTCACTGAGATTGTTTAGATGTCTTTTTGAAACACAAGGCTGCAGAGAGCAAACTGGAGGAATGTAAAAAGGATGAAAATATAGAATGAAAACAATTCAGTACCACTCAAATGAGAAGGACTCAGAATCTTCAGTGAGTAGTTAATAAGTAGTCAGTATTTGTACCTCACAGAGAATTACCCAACACCAGATGCAGTCCTGTGATGAATGCATTTCTTTGTGTATCCTATGGGGTATATCATCAAGTTCCTCATGACAATCAAATAGGGTCTACCTATTGGGTCAGTTTGGGAGAAGATAAAAGAATTGTGATATAACATTTGAAACTGTTATATGAATGTAAGAGAAACATTTTACATTCATTGAGTCTCATTTCTTTTTAAATGTTTGCATTCTAGATTTATTATTTTGTCTTTGTCCTTGTTATACCCAGTGAATTAAAAGTCTAAAGCAGAATGAGAGAAAAACTGGTCCTCATCAGAGAGAGTGGGAAAGTATTGCCAAGAATATGAGGGTGTTTCTGAATCAGTTTTATATTCTCTCACTGTCCCCTGAAATATAATAAATGCTATTTTTGTAAACCCACTATGTGTCACTCACACTTGAAATGTCTATGTGTTATATAACTTTTACTCTAGCTTCCATATATTCCATGATGACTAATTTTCCAGTTAAACTGACTGGACTGTGGAGATGCCCCAATTAAGCATTATTTGGCGGGGGAGAGTTAGGGTGTTTCCAAATGGAATTATTTGAATTGGTGGACTTCCTGACATAGATTTCCTTTCCCCAGTGAGAGTGGTCATGATCCAGTTCATTGAAGGTCTTAGCAGAACAAAAAGTGGAGAAAGGGAGGGTTCCATTTCTCCCTGTCTTCCTGCTTCAGTTGAGACATCAGACTTCTATGTTGGTACCTACAGCATCAGTTTCCTTATTTCTCAGGAAAATTGTAATACATATTCCAGTTAAAAGAGTATTATAAAAAGGCTAGAAAACCAGATCCAACTCACATTCATGTTTTTCGTTACATCTTCACCACTGGCTAGTTAAATGCAGTCTACTAACCAAGACCATGCATGTCACCTGAGCACAGGTGAGAAATGCAGAATCTTAGGACCCACTGCATACCTATTGACTCAGAATCAGCATTTTATTTTCAAAGTTCTCAGGTAACTTATAAGCACATTTGAGATATACAGGGTTATACTATGTGCAGACTCTCAAAATGTAGGTCACTTCCTAGTCTCTAAGAATAAAATGAACATTAAAAAGCCTCACTGCAGCATGCATACCTTTCATTAGTCAGGGCTATAACTCACAAAGAAAAATGCCAGCATAAACTTAAATCCCCAAACTTCCATTCATTTTGATTCTAAACATAATCTCAGTTTCCTTTTGCTACTTGTGTTGCAGAGCTCCTTGAAGAGAACAAGAAGAAATTGTCCTGCCTGCCTGGAAATCAGATTGGAGAAGATTCAAATGTAAATTACTCTAGACTCTTTCAATTTAATATAGGCACATTCAGTTATCCTGTATTAAGCCTGATCTGCGGTTCTCAGAAATGGTGCCCGGAGGTCTCTCTATTTAGTATTTCTAGTAGATGCTAAAAAGAACCAGGCCAAGGACTGAAAACCAGTGGAATTAACAAGTGCTTGAAGAACCGCTAATTCTAGTCATCAGCTGCAAAATATCAGACAATGAAAGAATGACTCATACGTTAATCAATTCATGCACAAGTATTTCTTTCTCTCCAACAGAGCTATGAGCTCTTGTGAGATTGTGTTGATCATTTCCTAACAACCACTGGTTTCAAAATTATAATACCCACTGCTGGTCACTTCTCCTCCTTGATCGCTTCTGTTGTTGCATTTTTGCATCTGTCAGAGAGCCAGCATGACTTAGGGAAAGAGAATGTGATCAGGTCTTGAGACAGACAAACAAGTTAAATTTCAATTTCTGCTACTCAAAAACTCTGTGTCCTTGATCACTTTAGCTAACCTTTATGAACTTTTCGATCACATGAGTATCAAACTTACTAATACAAGGGATATTTTTAAAGGCTCTCCTCCTTTTCTCCTTGGTTTCCTAGACTGGTCCAACAATAAATTGGCATAGAAAAGACTAGTAAGAGAAAAGACAAATTTAAATTCATGTGCAGGGAGGTCCAAAAGATACATAATCTAGAGAATGAGCAAAAAACTAGTCTATACAGTTTTTAGATGAGCAATATATCTGTGAAGAACAAACAGGACAGAGAAATTTTTTTTTTTAAGTTTTGTTTGTACAACTAATTTAGTGAGCTTCGCAGAGCTGGTTTGTGGGGCTTCCTGTCCCTGTGTCTGACAAGGACATCTCTCCTTTTCTGTGCAAGGAGGGTAACATTCACATAGAGATGTGCTTCCTATCTTCAGGGAAAGCAGAGAAAGAGGGTCATAGAAAATGCCTGCATTTAGGGAAAAAGGAAGTTTAGGTTATCTTTCATTTGTCAACTGTTTCTTTAATTCAAAATAATCAATGTTAACTACATCTTGGAGCAATCTGTTCTAGGATCCAACACTAGGTTGTTAAAAAATTAAAGATGCTATAAGAATGGCAAGGCACCCAAGCTGTTTGGTAAATGTTTATGCAACTACAATGTAGGTACATACATATGGTATAATTAGATGGGTAGGCATAATATTGCCTAAAGCATATATATATAATCATGATATATAACATATGTAAAGAATTTGTGGAGTTCAATATCCACAAATTCTTTATCTCTAAATTCCTGTTGATTTGCATAGGGCTTAGAATAATAGCTAAATGAAAGTTGGATGAATGACTGGAGTGGAAGGTCTAGATAAGCAACAGTTGAATTTTCTTTGAAGAATGCAATGACTTCACCCTTCTTGATTAATCCCAGAGGATCCCCGTCTTCATGTGTGTTGTTATTTTTACAACTGTACTTGAGTAAAGTGCATTTTTTTGCAGTTTCCACTTAAACGTTAACTTCTCTCACTTGAGAAATCATTCCAGATGAGGTCAGATGATGTTGTGTTTTGATGGGGTTTTTGTTGTTGTTTGTTTGTTTTTCCCCTTCCTGTAAACCTGCACAATCCATCTCTCTCAAGTATTGATTTTAGTTCACTCATGAGAATTCAGCAATTATGCTAAACATTGTGTTCTGCGCTCCTGGGAGACTCATTATGACCTTCTTGAAAATGGACTGCAATGCAAACAGGTTTGCTTTGGGGAATTATCTCTGAAGCTCATAACTTAGGTGTATCTGCACCTTAGGAAACAGCAATCAGCTCTTGAGAGTGAAATAGCCTCAGATCATTTCAATCCAATTCCTGCAGTTTATTTTAAATATTGACTCACAAGCTCAGAAAAATCTTAGCCAAATAGATCAGAATGAATCATATTCAGAGTTATAAACATCAAAGTTAAAATATTAAAAAACTAAAGAAACAGGACTGTCACTCTGTTTGGACTATAAGATACTTATGAAAAAAGAGCATAAATAAACATAAAAACAAGTATAGGAAGGCTTTTCATCAAGGTCACTTGATATCCACTTCAAAAATCCATTTTTTATATTAATAAAAAAAAATGGTGACAAGAATGAGGAGCACCACTGTTGATCTGATGGTATAGTCCACTAGTGCCCCAACTCTCTCACTTGAATACAACTAAAAATTCTGAACAAAATGCAAAACCAAAAGCAATAAGAACAATAATGCACGGAACTCTGAAAATAAACACAAGTAGGAGAGTTGGAGCTTAAAGAAGCAATGTATATGCAACCTACATTTTTTGATTTCCAATCAAATGTATTTCCCTAGTTTTAGTTTTAGTTTTGAAAATGAACACACACACACACACACACACACACACACACACACACACACACACAAACATATGCCTTCTGGGTAACGATCATGATAGTTTCTATTACACCATGGTTGAAACATCATGAGTCTATTCTATATCCCCATCTCTTTTGCTCTCTTTTGACCTCTACTGGTCTATCTCTAGGACATTTGATGCTTCCACCCCGCCACCCACCTTTCCACTACGTATCCAGAGCAAATCTTGTGCTAACTAGTTTCTGCTTTGCTTGGTTCAGGACAGTACATGTCTCTCTAAATAATGGACTGTATGCATTTCAGTATACACATTCGACACAAGACTTGATAACAGAAAGCTCCTGATTTCTTTTTAAAAGATGCTTTTTAAACTCTGAAATTCTCTTAATCAAAGATTCCCTCACTTTTCATGGGGAAAGTAGCAGAATCACTGCCAGGTTCTGTTTCAGAGTAGAATGTTTTCACCTCTTCAAAATCTCTTCCTGATGCTAATCATATTTCCTCTTAACTGTTGTCAGAGTTGAGATTTCTATAGCACTCACATCATCTCTCCTTTTCTCTTTTATGCTCCATTTTAGGAATCTTTCGAGAGGCAAAAGAATGATGTAAGAGATGGAGCCAACAATCTCAGCGATGGGTTGTGGCAAGCATGTATTTGTATTTAGATTCTGTTTCTCCCGCCCCTGTGTTCAATCCACCTTATCTGGCTCCAGTCCCAGCATCTTATTCTTGTTTTATTTCCCTTCTGCTGTGTTCTTTTCTTGAGGTGCATTACTGGTGCCAGGTGGGACCAACAGCTGAGCACTGTGCAGGCGTGAGATACAGAGAGCAGGTCGAGGCTACTAATGATGTACTCTGGCAAAGCAACTGCATCCCAGCCTCGGTGATGGATGGCATCACTGGAGGAAAACCCACGGAAGTGTTCAACTTTTCTAATGAATCTGCACTTTCTTCCAAAAAAGTGAAATTTTATCAAACGGTACAGTAAGGTTTCTATTTCCTCCTGAAGTGATTTCTAGACAACATGACCTCACGTTGAATAGGACCTGAGAACAATTCTTTACTAAATTGATCTGAGTTATGTATTGATTTAAGGTTTTTTGGTCTCTACAACAGGACAGGCTTATTATGTAAACATTCTACATGAGTATTGTTAGTATTTTTAAGAGTGTATATACACGTTAAAATTCAGGGAAGATTTGAAAACTTCATCTATTCGCTTGTCAGCAAATATTACTGTCTCTTAGGTGCCCAGCATTTTGCTAGGTTCCCCCAACATTATTTAAATGTGGGCCGTAGAGAACCATAGCTAAGTCTGCATGTAGGCTTCCCTGACTTATGGGAAGTATTTCTTACTAGATTTGCATGTCTCAGAAGTAAAATGACAGGTAATTCTAAGCTATCCCTAAGTACTTTTGCTGAAGTCCATTGAACACATACAAGATGACTTACTTCCACATGACAAGGGCATCAGTGATGCTTCACAACATTTGAGTAATGTCCTGGTGATGTACTGATTGTCATGTGTAGAGATTTGTTTAGTGGTGATAGCTTGAAGGAAGTATAAGGAAATGAATGCATAAAATTTTTAAAAATAAAGTTTTTATAGAAGTAACACAAATAAACATGGTAAATACATAGGAATGCTATATAATTTTATCTGTTGACATTTCAACAGCAAATTACTTATTTAGATAAGACTCATAGCTCAAAGACTACACCTATTAAAAACACTCAAACAGTCATCAGACTTAAACCAGAGGTCAGATTTATCTTATGGTCAAGTTCAACCATATCATTTAATGCACTTACAATTCTTCCTCTTTAATAAAGCTGCTGCACAAAATCCATTACATCAGGAACCTGGCAAGTTGATACAAAACTAATTTGAATAAGATTTCAGGGCTTGAAATCCTCTTACCGGATTCCTAATTTTTAAATGAAACAGTCGAGGCTCAAGAGTGTGTTATGGACTTCAGCCTTGGTAACAAAAGCAGATGTGTTTGTTAATAACCAGGTGACAGCATCAACAATTTCTGTAGCTAAAAACTGAGTTCTTGCTTTTCATTGTTCTTTTTCTCTTTTCTTTTTCTGCCTTTCTCTCTCCTTCTGTGTCTCTTGTCTCTTGAATTTCATTGCATATCCACCTTGTTCAAAAAATAATGTGCTGTTTGATATTTTAGTAGAACATAGTACCAAACCAGTATCTATACCCCACAATAGCTATATGCAAAGAATCCCAGTTTGTGTGATGTAGTAACTGTCACAGTGGTTTTCTATCATGTGTGGCTATTATTTCCTATTGCATTTTTGACTGTCTTCACACCTTAATTGCTCTAACCCATTTTTGTGTCAATGATATCATTCAAATTATAAATTACAGAAGGGAAAATCAGGGATACACCCTGAGTTTATTTGCATTCTTTCTTGAATTCAGAAACATTGACAGAAATAATCTTTCTGAGGAATTATATGCAACTGAGGTTGATGTGTATAATCATCTGGAACTATTAATGATGCTCTGAATCAGAGTTTCAGAGCATTTTCTGCAAAGCAAGGACCACAAATAAAAGGTTGTGAATTCAAAAGACTTTGGCAATAAAGAAACCTAATCATTTAGTTCACCCATTCACTCTCTGGTAACATAATCACCACCCTCCCTGTCTTTCTGTCTGAGTTTGAGTTTCTTTCTCTTTCTTTCACTCTCTCTTTTATTTTTTTCCTTTTCCATGTATCTTTTCTTCCTCTCCGACTCACACTTTTATTTTCTCTCATGGCAGGGGATTTTAAGTTCTCATTGAGTCATTTTGAACTAAACATAGAAGCTGAGTATTACACAAGTTTCATACACAAAATTGTGTTTTATCAACTTGTAACAGTAAGATCCCCAGAAATGCCAAGGTGGAATTAGTCCATCCCAGACATATAAAAGCCAATCTTTCAGGGAAGAAACCAAATCATGTCTTTAGTAATGATTAGCATTCTTATTTATAATGCACCGCTTTTGTCCTAGAGTAGGTAGCAGTCCAAGAATTTGAGATGATGCCCAGTATATGACTAAAGTACAATTAGTGTACTAGAAAAGGGGTGATAGACTTTAAAGTTATAACCATTACAGGTCCAAACACTAAGCAGTTACTTTAGTGATATTAAAGTCAAATGTATCATCAAAACAATAAGCACTCTTTTAATACGTAACATTGGTTGGCCCTGAGTAGAAGGAATTAAGGAAGATAAAGAGGAGGAGGGAAAGAGAAAAGGAAAAAATAAAAGAGGGAAATTATTGAAGATAGCAAAGGATACAGTACAAATGGAAACTAAAATCTCTAATTAATGTATGGTCACATTGGTAGCCTGTATGTAAAACAGAAAAAAAAATGAGATTATAAAAGATCTCACTGGAACTTATTCTTAATCAAAATACCTGAGCCCCTTTGCCACTTTCCTGTATGTATGTGAACTGCACTCACTGAGTGATGGTGGACATAACTGTTATTCCATGGGTAGCAATCATACAAGTCATAAGAAACATAGCTTGTAACTAGAATTTATTTCATCCTAAAGTATATCATTTACTAAGACACTCTTGAATATTCCAGTAAAAGAACTTTGAAAAAGCATATATTCATTGAATATTAGCCAACCTGGAAGGCTATTTTCTGAAATGATTTTAAATGTCTATTAAATTAATGAATAAGAAATTTAACTTTAAGAAAGAAAGAAAATCCAGAAAATGTCTATAACACTTAAGTATGGGTATAGTATTATTCTCTGCTTGGGAAAGAATTGCATTGATTCATGAATTATCTTGAGAAAATCTTACTCAGTTAAAGTTTAAGGGCACAACCTTAAGTCACTCGCTCCAGCAATATTTATTTAGCATATCCATTGAGCTTCTCTCTTGCTTTTCCTATGAAAAGTTCAAGGTTCAGTTCAAAGCTTTTTCTTCTTTTTCTTAAACAAAAAATATGCCTCTAACATTATAATAAAGGAGGAAAAACCCAGAGAATAGCAAATTAAAGAATACAGGAAAATGGCAAAGAGGCTCAGGACCAGGACTCTTGATTTCATCTATTGTCAGTGACTGGTAAAACCCAGTGCATATTCTTACCCAAGGTAGGCTGGTACCTCTTCAAACTTACATCCCATTAATATTTCAGCCCTTCTTTTCAATAAGGAAGGATAGATGCTGAGTGGAATAAGGGAAGAGGGTGGCAAAGGAAGAAAACTGTTTGTAGTTTTCAGTCTTTCTCTTAATACTTTGGGAAATTCAGATCAGATCCCAAAGGTGCAAAATCACTAACCAATGAAAAACCCTATAGTCAATCTTATCCAGCTGTCTCAGGAGAAAAGTTTAATTTCTTGTTCTCAGTATACAATCTGAAGTGCCACCAAAACTTCTCCAAATAAGTCATTTAACAGGCTAGTCCTTCCACCTATTTGAAAGTGTTATGAGGTCTAGCTGCCTATCCTTCCAAAATTGCCATGTGTGTCTCTTTATGTATTTTTCTGACCAGCTTCCCTTTGGGAAACTGAGACAACTGGTGGGCAGAGTATCTTTTGCCTCCAGAACTATAGAATAGATCATTCCCCATGTATGTGTGTGAAATCATCCACAATTCCACACTAAATTCAAGATGAAAAGCTATACCCTACTTGGTTTCTACCCCAAATTTAAGTCCAGGTACATTCACCTCAAAGGATTTTAGAGATTCTTCAATGAGATTAATTGATAAAAGAAGATGCTCTTTGTATAAAATATCAACAACATAAAGATGCCTCAAAGTAGAAATTAAATCCTTTCCCCACATCAAATGATTGAGAATAAACAGATTCACGATTCTCTTTGTTGCTGTAAATTCACATCTAAAGGAAATTATTTTATTCTTGTGAGTTAAAGAAATAATTCAACATTTTTATGTTGTCCAAAGGAATTTAAGTCCTTGACAGTTTTTAAATTCTGCTTTCTCTAGCTAGATGACATCATCATGCCTGGGCAGTGCTATAAGTTTGGCCAATGTCAGTCTGTCACTCTCTTCGACTGAATAAGTGCATATATTCATTTATCAGAGCTGTCGTGACAAAATACCACAGACTGGGTGGTCTACACAACACCAATTAATTTCTTCACAGTTCTGGAGGCTGGAGTGCAAGATGACAGTGTCGACAGATTTGGTTTCTTCTTTCTTCTTCTTGAGTCCTCATCTGGTCACCTTTTTTTCTAGGCACATGCCTGATATTTCTCTGTGTCCAAACTTTCTCTTCTTAGAAGGACACCAGTTATATTAGATTAGGATTTACTCCAATGACATCATTTTAACTTAATCACTTATTCACATCACCAAATGCATGTCATATGACGTGGTTTGAGTTAGCACATCAACAGCTCATGTTAGGGGCAATGGGGGATCTCAATTCCATCCATCAAAATATAATCCCTCAGCATAACAGGAGTTTAATTCCATGACAACTCTCAACTGGGTCCAAAGTGATCTAGGACATAGAATATCATAAGGGTACTGTCCGAGAAAAATTTTAAAAATAAAGCCAATCCCCAGCACCTGTATCAATTCATCCAAGGAACCTTTTATTCCTGAAATTCAGTATTTAATGTTGACAGTCTATTGTAGTGACTCAGTTAAGCCTCAGGAGGCAGGCAGAGAAATCCTTTCTTGTATTAGCTTTGACGGAATGCCAGTCAAATTAGGTCTCCCTGGATACTATCTATCACCTGTGAGTTTATTCTCAGTTGGGAGAAAATTGCCATCAGCTAGTTCCATTTATTTCGCTATTTGTTGTGGGGTTGGGGGGTAGAAGAGAGCTGCAAACACAGATACTATCTTTTCAGGCTGAGTGACCTGCATAGTGTGGATAAGATGGCTAACAAAGTCGTTCCTTCACATAACAAAATTTGCAAACGTGACAGTCATTTATTCAACTATTAATTATTTTCATCCAGAACATTGGACATCTCTAAGTCACCATTTTCTTTTTGGTTCCCATTTCTCTGGCCCCTTCATGGTGAACTAATTGAAAGAGTCTCTCGCTGGTAAATCCATCTAGCAATGCCCCTGTGAATGAGTGTTTTCTACCTATGCCAGCAGGCATGGCTCCCAGCTGTAATTGCTAAAACCTAAGACATATTTCCTGCGGATTTCTCCAGCTGTTATTGGTGCTTTGTAAGCCAGAGGCCTCCTGAGGACCAACAGCACTGCTTATGCTTCCCTCATTCTGTCACTCTTCAACTTCTGAATGTTTCAGACACTGAGTGGCCTTTGCTTTTTGCTAGATCTTTTTCTTAAGTAGAGGCAAATGCCTCTAGTATTTCACTTTCTTCTATCACTTTGTAATTTCGGGAAGCTCACGACTTGACTTTCTGAGAGTGGAACCTGCTTTTTGATGTGGTCTTTTTCATTTTTATTTTATATCTAGCTTGGGTTGCTTGCTGTGTGTAATTACCTTACTTTCCCTTTGCTCTCCGGTCTGGGCATTTGTATTTCTGGTATGCTTCTTTACAATGTGTCTTAGTGCAATTTTTAGTGAAATGTCCTTGTAAGTGATATGAAATTAATTAAGTTCTGAGCCTGTCAAAAGTATCTATGACTCACCTATCTGAAGCAGCTCATCCTATCCAGTGAGTCGTCTCCTTTCAGATAGCAAATACTTCAAACCTAGATTTGAATTAGGTATTTCATAATTATTAAAAGAGACATGTCTAGTAGTAGAAAACCAAAGTCCAGCTGCTCATATGTAACTCGTGAACTGGGCATCGGGCAGCTCCAGGTAGCGCGGTGCACCTGCGGGAGAGGGACCACTACATGGAGAGAGGAGATGTCCACATGGGTGGGGAAGTGGGGACAAGAACGTGGGGGATGGATGTAGACGTGGAAAAAAATGTGCATTTTATTTAACACACTGCCAATACCCTTCATAAACAAAAATCTGTCAGTAGCTGATGATGAGGAAATACTGCAGTATTAATATTAATAATTTCTAATATGAATAAGGCCCAAGGTATGGTGAAGGGATGTTGCCTGTCTTCTAGAGGAAATCAAAAAGAGTTGATGTGACTCAACTTGGGTAACCACTCGTAAAAATCAAACAATTCATGTCTGTGCCTGAAATGATTCAGACCACAAAATACATCACTTTATATACATCATACACAAATGAATATATCAAGGAGGCTAGAAAAACTATAAACAACACAAATATCATCCAAAGCTATACTATGGTGTTAAGATTCATGCATACTAAATCAATCCATCTGTCTGTCTAGCTGTGTGTGTATACATTTTAAAGGAGGTGAAAAATGTGAGTAGGTTATGCACAGATAAGTGAAAAAGGCAGAAAGATTAAATTATTGTTTTTCTTCTTGCAGCCACTTAAAATTTCTTACTGCCACACAAGACTGCATACGTGAAACTTGGGGAGTTTCCAATGATAACCCACACTCTGCCAATCATCACAGTCATCCTGTATAAACAGCCCTTCTGAAACCACAGGTATCAAGTCTTTGCTGTGTTGGAGATGAAGGAAGAATACAGTACAAAAGCTCCAAATACATACTAGATAACAAGACTTGCTATGGAACAATGTAGGAGGGAAGAGAATTCACCTGAATTCCAAATGCTCCAATGAGACCAGGGTACTGTGTATCTCTGTGCAAAATTTTCTGTCTCCAGGTAGCATTAAAATGGAGGCTGTCTGGTTTAGGCTTTAAGAATATGGATTTTTGAAACCAGACTGTCACACATACAAATTTTACGAAATTGAGCTGTTTATTTCAGCTCACTGCTTCTTTGTGCCCCTCTGAAAATTAGAAGTACTGTAGAAACAATGTCTTAGTTTGTCTTAATTTTGAGACAATTGAATTAGATAACATGCTAGAAAGGTTTTGAGGTGAAGATACATGACAACAGTGTGGGTAATTAATAAAGTGATTTCAGAGGCTTGCCTTCTGGATTCTTAGCTCCATCACTTGGGTAAGTTACCATTGCTGTGATTCAATTCCCTCAAATGCAAAATAATCACAACAATTGTACCACGACATGGGGTCATTGTGAGAATAAATGATTTCATAAACAGTGTGTATAAATAAATGCCTGATATATTGCAAGCTTTCAACAAATATCAAATGTTATTTGTCACTATTTTATAGATAAGACAACCGAGGCTCAGAGACGTGAAACAACACACTCCATGTCACCAATGAGTCAAAGGAAGCATCTGCTTTCAAAGCCAGACACTCTTGCTTCACAGCTGGTCTTAATAAACATTGTACCAACTATAAGCTGAATAATGATGGGACCTTATCTTTATTGTTATTAGTTAAGTCAGAGATGGTGATAAAGATGACCTCAGAATATTTTCTAAGAACTAGGAAGGAAAGGGTAAAGAAAGATTAAGAAATGAGTCAATTGTAGGGTGAAAAACAGAATTAAACTTTTAATGGTGAACTTAGTGCAGTGTATATAGTTGTGGATGTATATCATTATATAACTGAAACCTCTGTTTTACACCAGTTACTTCAATAAAAAATTGAAATGAGTAGTGTTTATTTCTTGTATAATGGATATTGTTTTAATCCATGTACACACACACGCACACATATACACACACGCACACATATATACACACACAAACAGTCCATGATCTCACATCCATGACCAAATAATTGATTTCCATTTATAGATGGAGAAATTGAGCCGTAAGTGTAGATAAAACTAGCATTAGAATTCCAATGGGCATAACCTCAAAGCCTGGGTCTGTCTACTATACAACACTGCTCCAGTGTATGATTCCATGTTTGATAATGCTCAGTTTGCCTCCAGCATAGTCCCCAGACTAGCATCTATGTTTTTCCTGTATTAGATTAACTGATAGACGACTGGTCAGTTTGCTTGAATTCCCGGCAAGTCTCAGTCTCTGAGGAAAAGTCAGAATGGATGGTCAAAGGGTGACCTGAAGTGAAATAATCAGAGCTTCACTAACCTCTGTTCAAAAAGAGCCCATTCCAGCAAAACAGACCCCATCACAGGTACATAGTTTAAAAAAAAATAAAGTAACTGTTCCTCCCTTTCAAGCCCTTCGATATTGCTGTGACATTCTAGTGGGCAGAAAATATCAGTATCTTTTCCCCTTCACGAATCTGGACCTTGAGTTCTTTGACATTCTGATGCCCAGAGTCTGCAATCTCAAGATTTTCACAGTAGTTATTCCAAAGGACTGCTGGTCATACTCCATTTCTGGGTAAACACTTTAATGCCCTCTCAACAATATTTGTTCCTTTTATTCCTGCCACTCCAATTTCCTACAGGCAACCTACTTCTCAAACTCGATGTTCCTGCCTTAGAATTTGGTGGGACTGATGCCAACCTTAGTTTCTCTAGTGGGACTTGATTGACTTACACTAACCCTGTGTTCTATCCTCTCTGGCCACAGTAACTGGTTCAGAAAAAAGTATGATGCAATTTGAGCCAAGAAAAGAGACTGAATCTACACATTTGAGGAGAAACCTACTGGGGGTCTCCTCTCTCTTACCTTGCAGCTGTACAGGTGGGTGTGGGGAACATTCTAGTATCTGCAACTGCAATAAACCTGCCGTGACAGGGTGAGAATGTTACTAAGCAGGGGCTATAAGCATCGGTTAGGACCATGTCGACCTGGTTTCAGATTTGAGACCCTTTGAATTTGACTGATTGCTGCTGATGATTTGGATTGGGTTTTCTGTCACTTAAGGAAGGAGAGTCCACAGCAAGAGTGTGTCATCCAGGAAATGAGACCCTGATCCAGCAACCCTTCACATTTTCACGGCTCTTATGGAGAAGTGAATCTAATGTCATATTAATTAGAAGCACAATGTCTTCTCTCACAGAATAGGAAACGCTCCTACTGATTCTTAAACATCTTAGATTCACCTGCAAATGATGCATCTACTTTTTATATTAACATCACTGAAGGTTGCTGAAGAGTTGACTCTGTCTCCCGTCAGGTGTTATGACACTGAAACCACAGCCCCAAGGAAGGCCGTAGCTTCCTTCCTGCATTAGAGAGTCTGCCGACAATGCTGCCTTCTCCCAATGAACCCATTGTGGTGGGATTGCATGGCTTTATACGGCAACTCCATGCCAGGTGGTTCAGTAACATCACAAGTCAGCCTCAGGTCAAGAGCATACGCTCCAGTCTTTGGGTATGCGGCAGCCAGGATGGCAGGAGGCTAGATGGAGAGAAGCTATGTGAATTGCTAAACACAGAATAAATATTTTAAATATTTTTGTGCTCCAGTTATAACCATTAAGCTCTTGGATTCCTAAAACCTCCTTTAGAGTTTCATCATTGAGCAAAGTGCGAAACATATCTAAAAAGCATCCATGATTATATCAGGTGCTGTCAATGTAGCCACCATATATTTGCAAAACAAACAACAACAGTAACAAAATGCACAAACACACAAACACACATTCCCTGGAGTTGGAATATTTTGTAAACACTGAGTGATGTGTCTTCATCAGTAAATAAATAACCACAAAACAACAAACAAGCAAACCCTAAAACCGAGATCCCAAGCAGAGGAAGAAAGTTCTGAACTTCTTAAGTCAATTCTCCTCTCAGAGTGATGATGGCCTCAGGGCTTCAGGACATTTTAGATCAGGGAGGCAAGAGGACTCTATATGACAAGAGATCAATATAATAAGCATGCTACCATTTACCTTGCCATTGCTGGCAAACCTCGCTGCATTCATGATCTGTTAGAAATAAAGCAGTAAAGAGTTATGAAATGTAAGATTCTGAATGAGCCTAGGCAGTCTGAATTCATCAAATAATCCAGTGACTCTGTCCAGTCACATGCCTGTACTTTCTTTTTTGGTATCCAAGGACATAGCTGTTGCTATGAATGGACCTTGGGGATAAGAAAAAAGGGTACTTGCAAGTCTGAAGTCAGACGACCATCAACTACACTTAGTTATAACCAATGGAAATTATGCTGTAAGTGGTATGTTTGAAAGAGATCTGGTTTTGGAACGAGAAACATTGGAATTAAATCTTGGACACATATTTTATTAGTTGCTTTATCTTGGCTAAGTTATTTAAACTTAGAATGCATACATTTCTCTATAAAATACGTATAGTGAAATTTGTCATGAAGATCAGCTATAATATGAATGAAACCATCAGATATGCTTATTGAATGCCATGAGAAGTATTTAATGGGGGAACACAAACTCTTATTATGCAATATTTAAGGTGTCTGGGACCCTTTTCTGCCCAGCCTATTCTAAGAAGGCTATTCATTCAAAAGAGAAATGCTAATAAAAACAGCTTTTATGTATACTTTAGCATGAATGCTTTCTCTTTGTTTCATCAGGAGGTACTACTTAGTGGCTCATACCTAATCATTTCAATTTTATTTATTAAGCCTAAACTTTTGTCCCCTGAGCTAGGAGAATGCTAACTATTCAAAGAGGCATGGAGCTCCTTCAGGTAATCAGAAAATATTGGCTCCAAAGATCTCTGCACTGGGAATGAATACTTCAGTAGTCTTATCTGAGCATAAAATAGTCACCAAGTCCCAACCAGGTATAGATCCCCTTTGCCATTTCAGTCCTTGATGCAGAATGCCAGCTTCATTCACTACTTTCTAACAAGAAGGACTTTTTAGAAGACGTATGTTAACTTTATTCTCCAAAAATCCAAACAGCTATCTCAAACAGCAATCCATTAAGAGTGCTTCTAGTCATTTCCATAATCTATACCACTGTTTACAATCGCTAATCACTATTCATTATAACACAGATGCAAAATAATAATAGCTAATTTTTATTAAGTGTTTTCTTGCTCCAAGAAGTGTTGTCATCAATTTTTATATATCAGCTAATTTAAACTTCACAACCAGCTTAATTGGGTACTTCATTTCAGAGGTAAGAAAATGCTGACAATTTGCTCACATTTTCTTGATTAGTAAATACTACAGGGTGAATTGGAATCCAGGCAATCTGTCCATGAGTTCAGTCTTTTAAGGATTACATGATGCAGAAAACATGCAATTTTTCTCTCTTCTTTTTCCCCTATATCTTTTTATAGTACTGGAAGATCCTTGTTATATAGTATGGCTTAAAAATTTCAAATCGCATAATTCAGACAGTGCCCTCCAAATTTATTTTTACACAAAAACTGTTAAAATTATTAGCAAAAAACAGTCTGTTTGAGTAGACCTAGTGTATAAATATGTCCATGACACATTGATAACAATTATATAAAATATAATAATTGGAATAGAAATTGTACTGTGGTTTTTGTAAAATCATATTATGTTTTAATATTCATTGTGAAATGATCCACATATCGGTGTACAAAAAGTTCAGGGCAAAAATATTCATAAAAGCTAAAAAGAAATGAAAATGTTAAGAAGCAACAAATTTGCTGTTCACATATTTTAGCTAAAAAAGAGAGTAATACAAACCTGTTGCTAAAACACAATAATTTTGAAGTCTTTCCTTCCCACCTTTGCCTCATTTTCAATTTTTTAAAAGAAAAGGAAAGATGAAAGGGAGGAAAGAGAGACTTTATAGTCAAGGGTAGATAAGCAAGGCAGGGATATTTTTACTTAACATATTTTTTTCATTCTTGATTTTTTTTTTTCCCTCCCCAGGCATCTGATCTTAGAAGAAGAGACAGCTCAATAACTTCCACAAGTCTAATGCCATCTCTGTAACTGGAGCCCATATTGCAATTACTCTCACGTATAGAATTGGTATTCCTGGACACCCTCAATTATTCCAGCCCTATTGCTGAGTAATTAGGCAGGAATATGTTTTGTCCTAAATTTTATTAAACAGGCAATCAATACATATTTATCGTTTGTTACAATCAGATGCTATCTCATTACAGTATAGTAAATTAATAAACAAATATTACTGTGTAACCAATATGATTCTAACAGACTGACTGCCCAAGGCTAACTAGTTAGAATACATTTACTGATGATTTAGTAATCATTTTATTTTAGACTGAATATTGTTTTTAAAGAGAAGGTGCAGGTAAGAATGAAGGCAAGTAGGCAGGCAGATAGGCAGGAAGAAGAGGAGGAGGATGCATCTTGTTTTATTTAGTTGTTCCAACTGTTGTTTCCAACTGACCCTGGGACTCAAATTCAAGGGAATATGGCCTGCTCCTTGGGAGGCAATTGACCAGGCTGCGCCTAGACTTAAATTATTTTAATTTTTGCTGGAAATAAGGTAATCAATTAGAAATGAATATATGTATCATACACTTAAGTTTTGACTTAAATAATGATTTATATTTCTGTCTAAAGGAAAAGTTTAAGGTTGCCATAACAAAGCATCAAAAAAAATGGAATGTATGCATGTTATGAACCTGCTTTTGTCATCAAACACTGATCTGACCCAAGGTCTCTTATGGTATAATTACATAGAATATTTGAAATTAAGAATTACAAATGAATCTAAATGCAGGGGCGGGGGTTGTGTGCTCTGCACAAGGGTGCTAACTAATCACAACCAAACTTCGTTAAGAATCACATTTCACAAAGAAGGAAATGCTCTCAATTCAGTGGAATTCAGATTCAAATAAAACATTATCCAGAAAGCAAAAAATATCTTTCCAAATCACTTTTTGAGAAAACACCTAAGAGTTCATGGCCCTAACAATAGTTCCATATCATTTGGATAATGTTCATTTTTTACAAACTCTATTTGACTCAAACTGTTTTTCCTCCTTAGAGGAGCATTTTGTTGGTCTTTGAAACAGCATTGTAGAATAAGTCAGAATCTGAAAACAGAAGTCCAGTCCCTGTCATGTTTCATTCAGGTTAGCTCAACATCTGTTTATGTCAATTTTACCACCTGTAAAAGGACTATGATAAAAATATCATGTCTCTCCTACGTGTTTGTGAGAATTAAATGTTTACATATCAAGTGTTTATAACACAGAAGTAAATCTGAAATGCAGCTTGAATTTTTTGGTTCTTATAGATGTTTTTTTACTTAACATAGCTTTAGCTTTTATTAAATATATTTTGTCCACCCAATGAGGATTAAAGGAAATAGCTGAATATATAATGGAGTTGAGAAATGAGGGACCAGAGAACTGAGAGAGGGCGCACCCTGGTGGCCTAGAGGTCTAGCACACCTGGGAGCAGTCCCACAGACATCCCAAGGTCCCAGGTTCAAGACCCAGAGCCAGGGGTAACAACCAATGTGAACAACCAACTAATATAAAATGCTTCTTCCTCCTCTCCCTGCCTGCTTACTTGACTTCATTGCTGTCTGCAACTTACCTTTGAGAGAGAGGGATCACAAAAAGTATCTTCTAAAGGTCAAATATATCTTTCCTTAATCATTGACCAGAGTCTGGTTTCTTGGTACCTCAGGGTCTTGAAGAAACTCTCCCTAAAAGAGCAAGATGAAAACCCCTGGCTAGCAGGAACAGACGGGTGATGTCAGGAGTGAAAAACCGAGAACAGCTGGGTGTTTTCACTGATGCGACAAGTTTGTTTGCAACATAAGGTATTTGACTTTAGGCTCATATTTTAAGCCCCATTTTATATATTTATTTAACAAACTAGCAGATTGTAGCACAAATTCACCTTTTGTGGTTTCTTTCCTGTAATGAGTTTCCTAAACCATATTATAATGTCATATACTCAAAGTGTCTCTCCCTTTTAAAATGAAGATTTCAAGATAAATGGGAAATTTTGTCACAGATGCCATCACTATAAGTGAGAGAGAATAAAAAGTGGTTTTCATGGTTTTACCTTGCGGAGGGTAAGATAAAATAAACTCAACCTGACTTGCATAAAGAATACACATCCATAAACAATATTGCCAGAGAGCTGGGGCTGAAAGTCCTTTCTTACTGTTTGATCTTAATCAAATTCATTTATGATTTTTTTAATTTTGTGTTCCAACTATAAAATGACAATTGCTAGTGCTAGCTTATAGAATGTTTGGAACGTCTAGGAGTATATGTGGGGAGAATTCACAGAACATGCTTGCATATAGACATTACCCATCTGTGTTTGCTGATTTTTTGTCCTCAGCAGCAATTGCTGTCTGAAGGAATTGATCCTGTTACTCTATAATTTTTTCTCTGAGGAATCTCATCAATTGAATGAATTTTCTGAATACGATGAAGAAGAAATCAGTGCTAAAAGACAAAAGGCAGAGCAAGTGCATAGTTATCATTTACTTGTCCTTAAAGATGTACACACTTGTAAAGATGCCTATTCCTGCCACTCCCCACTGCAGGGAATTATGAAAGCAGATTTTTATACAAATGAGGAAATTAATGGACTGTTCCTCTTTGAAAAAACAGGGGGCTCACCCTTGCCATTGTGAATATGTCCTAACACATTTGTTGTCCGCATTCTATTAACTTGTCTGCTATCCCAAGCTCTTAATATAATCAAGTCTTCTTGCTACCAGACAGTCTCAGAGCAGTAGTCAGAATGACCTATATTCTTACCCAACAGCACTAAGAAAAAAGACACTCATTTTGGAAAACTGCCCATACTTTTAAGGCTACAAGGATGAAAGAAAAGGGAGCTAGTTCTCACTGAGCACCTATGGTCTAGCTATGTCTGTAGTACTTCATACATAAAGCCTCCTATGACATGGTTTTAGTACCTTTAAATTAGTTTTACACACATATATGTTATATATATAATATTATTTATATATATGATATATTCAATTTGTCTATAATTTACATATTAACATATAATTTGTATATATGATATATATAAATTGCATATATCATATATACAATTTATATATTATTTATATTTATATATACACACATATTTTTCAACCAAGTTAAAACAATGACCAAATCATGAGTCACTTTACCTGGGGCAGAAGGAGTGTTCAGGATCTTTCTCACACTTAGAAATATAATAACAGTAAAAATAATTTGGGACCTCATGGCACCATAAAAGTGTACTATTTTTCTTCCTCTGGAGCTGAGGCTAAAGAAATGTCTTTTTAAGGATAAGGAGAATGGATTTTATTGGCATTATTTAACTTATATTCCTGAAATTAGGAATCCCAGTTAGTTGTGAGACACCTTGGTTTAGAGAAGTCAGAGCTCTGCCTTTTTAAAAGGTCATTTTCTCTTCAAATCTTTGCCTTTTAGACATCATTTTACATGAGCATAAACTTGCTCTGATTCCTCTTCTGAAGTATGAGCTCCTAGAAGCCAAAGGCCATTTTTGGTTATTTCTTTGACCCCCTTTCTCCAGTTACTAGTATAGATATTTAATTTAATGGATGAATGAATTAATCAATCAATTTGAAATAGCCTTGGAAGTTCCAAATCTCTTCTGAACAGTCTATCTTGGAACATAGAATCGTTACCCGTATTTTCTAAGGATCGAATCATGACAACTGTACAACTAAGATCTTCCAGAACAGTACAGATTTTGAATATTCTTTATTGCTGCTGTGTCAAAAGTCATGACAATATGTCCCAGTTTTTGGATTGAGAAGTAGGAGCACAGTGGATGAACATGATACAACAGGTAAAGAAAACTCTGTACCTTCAACACCTGCCACTCTCCTTTAAGCAACAAGACACAAAGTCAAGCCAAGAATACAGTCTATGGAATTTAAGGGACCTAGGTTTAAATCCTCATTCTGTTATTTACTGGAGGTTCCCCAAGAGAATATGACCCTTGTTACTTTGGAAAGCACTCATTCAATCAAAATCTCGCAGGGAAACCAAACACAGTCAAATAGATAAAGAACCTTCCTCTTTGAAGGACCCAGACTTCAGAACACCTGTTTATACTTCCTTATCCCCACTAGCACACTACTCTGGACCTATGAAAGCAAAATTCCATAAAAGAAAATTGGACAACCACTAATATTGCTTTTCAGGATTTGAATTTTATCATCTCTAAACTGGGAATGACAATACCTACTTGAATTAAGTGTGTTTATCCTGCAAAGATTTCAAAACCACGGCACTGATTTGGTCTTGCCTCTTGAGAGGTCTCACTCTTATAACCTTTTTATGACTGGGAGGTTGATTTGTGCACAGGTTGATTTTTACTCAACCAGTCCTGACTTCTTCGTATTTTTTTATAAATACTACTTACACATTGAATATCTTCTTTCATTTACTTCTCTTTCTTCCTGTAGCTTAACAAACCAACCTGAAAAGTTCAAGGAAAAAAAGAGGGTTAAACTCCAATATTTAATAGAAAGAAGCCCATGTGTGTGTGAGAGCTAGTAGAATGGACGGGGGCCATGTTTGTAAATTCTTACATCTTTTATTACGTTTCCTTATCAGAATCTTCTTTGCCCATCAGATTCAAAGTCAATGAAATATATTTTAAGTTTTGTTACTCACCACACAAATCTGGTATCAATTTCTCTATCAATTATTTGTTGCTCTATGAGAACCAACCACAGAAGATGACATAAAACTCTACTTGTTTTTGAGTCTCTCAGTAAGCTGTTGGGTTGTGTTCAGCAGGTTATTTTGCGGCTGGTTAAAGCCTAGGTTAATTCATGATACTGTAATTATGGGTTGACTCAAATGTGACCGGATAATCTACAATGGCTACATCACTTTGTCAGACTATCAGTAATGATGTCTTTGTTCTTTTCTTTCCAGTTAGCCAAGTCAGGCTCATTGCTGTCTTGCTTTTAGTGTTTTCACTACACACCAAAGAGGCTAACCCGCAAGGTTCACACAACTTTCACGTCTCTGCTTATGTAACATTTTCTAATATCCTACAGACCAGAATGTCACAAGACTAAGCACAGTTTCAGCATTTGGAGAAATCAATGTCTTCTCTTGATAGGAAGCATTTCAAAGCCAATTTGAAAAGATGTATTTATTTAAGAATGGGAAGAATTATTGAACCCTTCTTTGAGAGCAATCTACCACAGATTCATTCTCATCACTTGTGAACTATTTTTAAAATTCTTTCTCTTTATCATCAAGTCAGGAAGTTTTGAAAAATAAATAACTTTGAAAAATAAATAATGAGACCAGGGGTTGTTTCTGAATTTTTTTTTTTTTTTTAATTTAGATATACTTTCTTAGTGGTGAGAAAAAGATGTAGAATTGTATCTGGTGTCTTGAGAATTATTCCTTACCCTAGGTTTCTTTGGCTGAAGACCAAGACATCTTTGGAATAATATTTACAACTCACAATTTCCTGAGAGACTAGGGAACCCGACTTTACACCTTGTCAAATCTAAAGAGCAGGAAGTAGAGAATAACAGTGGTCTATTAGTAGGTAGTCTTTTTTAGAACTGGTGCTTAATGAAATCCCAAACATTCTGAGTATTTTGGACTCTTCACTTCAGTTTTAATTTTCAGAGAACATTACCTTACCTTTTGTAGACAAAATCATCCCAGGTCCCCCTCTCCTTGGTCCAGAAATAACTTACAAAATTAGAAGTCAGAACAAAATTGGAGAAAACATCTAAAAACATACTAATTTGAATAATCAGGTAACTCCCACCCCATCTGCCAGATAGAAAGTATGGGAGAGAAGCCTTTCTGAGTACTCCTTAAGGTTCCTATGACATTCTTCAAAGTTTGCATAACATTTTAATCACCCTGTGCTTGCCTCTCTTGATCCCCGGTTAATATACAGAGCCTCATGACCACAACACAAACATTCTTGTTACATAGGTGTAAATCAGACCACCCACTCAAGGGTCTTTGAACAGCTCCCCTAGGACTGTAATGGGAGAAATCAACACTGAAGGATATGTCTGTCTGTTTCCAGGTTTGAATCCTCAAGTTCATCAATAATAAACTGTTAAATTTTATGATTTCTGACATCCTTCTATTCCAGTTAGATCACATACTGAGCACAGCCCAAGTGAGGGCCACACAATTGGATACGGTCTTCATGAGTTAGAGTCGGTAGGAGCTTAGATATTTCTTCACAAGAAGTTCATGGTCTCATGGGGAGCAAAAGTGGATCCTAGCAGTCAATATGCACAGATACACACAACTTGCTATTGCAGGAGAGGGTCGTCATTCCCAGGGCTGAGACACATGACAAATCAGTTGCACAGGGGCAAGTTTAGACCACCAGGCACAGTTCACATATATCCCAAGAAAAGAACCCAGATGAGCAATTAAATAAAATTAAATGCTTCTTCTATCTTTTTCTACCTGCCTGCTTGCTTCTTTCTTGTGTATACCTTTCCTTAAAAAATTTAAAAAAAAAAGTTTGAGAACTACTTCTTTAAATGATTGAAATACTTAATGATAAATCAATTTCAGGGACCAGAGAATCTTCTATCTTTTCCTCCCTGGATCTACATTTCAAACTTTAAGTCTTGGTATTGGGGAGTATCACTAGAAAGCAGAACACCTGAAAATCTTTTTTTCTTTTCTTTAACGAAGTCCTTCTAGACCGTTTTCCATGTCATGGGATGCCTGCCATTCAGGACAGGGAAAGAGGTAGTGTCATGGTACCTGATGAATTAGCACATTGTCTCTTAGAGCCTAATCTCCACAGGCCCATGTTAACTGCCCTCTCAGCACACCCTGCAGGACTGGGGTCATAACTCCATCTCCAGCTGTGGCTGTCTGTCGTGTGGTGATTTGGAATCTGATGACTCAAAGCCACCATCCCAGGTAGCAGCCAGCTGTCTTTGGATTTCTCTCCTCTCCTAATGTTCCATTAACCTCTCACAGCTGGCCTCCCTGTGCAAAATCAGCAGTTCAACTAATCTCTCCCTGATCTCTCCCCTTCCTGCAGGAGGTTCATCATTAATACATCCCGCTCTGCTCCCTCCTCCTCTTCATCCTCCAGTGCTCTCTATTAGTGAACGCTGAGCCAGAGGCAAATCATCCCCCTGTCTGCTCAGCACCTGCTTTGTAGGGTTTCAGAACAGTTGGACCCTAAGGCAATGCGTGTCCAGGCCCATTAGACGCTGGGTAGGAAGTCATGTTAGGGTTTCTGCTTGTATATGACCATGAGTTCTAGAGGAGTTGAGTCCTCTTTCCCTCATTTGGCCTGCTAGCATGCTCTATTTAAAATTCCAGTGTTTGCAAGTAGATGCTCCCACCCAGGGTTCTAGCGTAAATGAATTTATAATAATACCAGCCCTGGTAACAATGGTTGATGCACTAATAATAATAATAAATTATATCATTATAAAAACTGTAGTCAACTTCACATCTGGGATGCTAACTGTGCTGGATCTGTGCCAAATGCCAGACTCTCCAATTAAATTCTAGCATCTCTGTGAGTTAGGTAATGTTTGTGAATGCACCAGGTCATAGAAAGTTTAATTATGCTGCCCACATCCATCCAACCAGTAAGGAAAAAAGCTGGTACTTGATCCCGATTTCCCTATTTTCTTTAAAGCTTGAGTTTTTACTCATTAGGTATATTTATAAAATAGTTGCCACTTATGTTCTGGGGTCTCCAAGGACAAGGGGACATAAGAAGGAGTCAGAGCCTCTGCTCAGACTTCTTCAAATGATGTTTTTCTCATGATGAGGTTTCACTGAGCTTTCATTTAAGGAAAATTTTCTACTAAAAACTTCAATAATGATGATATCAATTTAACAATCATAACAAGGGAATGATAGTAATGAACTTTAAAGTTCTTTTCCAGACTAAAACGTATTTGAATTCTGTAAACGAGAAAATAAATCTTGGTGTGGAAGCCTCTGCTAGTAAGAATTAAAGAAAAAACATAGATGTTAATTGGAAATGGGCATGATTATTTTACAGTCAAAGGTGAGAAGACATTAAATTATAGAAACATTAGAGCCAGGTCTGATAAATGTGTTTTTCTGAGGGTCTGATTAGTCTTACAATGCTTTGTCAACTTCCACAGCCGACTACAAGGAAGCCAGGCAGTTGTCTGAGAAGCACTGCAGAGATATGCCTTTCAAAAGGTAGCTTCGGGAATGTGCTGCCTTTCCATCTCAGGGCTCTTATCAAAATGTCAGAGAAGCACACACGCAGAGATGATTTCTCGCCCCTTCCACATGCATTATTAGCCCTCAGTTGGTGGATTAGATGGCTATCATGGAGGCTGAAAGTAATGGGAAAATACATTAAAATATGTCTTGCTTTAAGTTCCTTTTGTGCTTCGTTCAGGCCAGAAGGGAAGTTAAAAATGTTTCTCTTCAGGGTGGGTAATTTCCAAGAGACCTAGCCGCGCACGAAGTCGCGGTGGGGTCACAAAGGAAGTGCCTTCTCCAGACCCTCAAGCTACAGCATGGTTTCCTGTTCAATCAATTAAAGAAACAGGCAGAGGTGAAAGGTGGTAAAGAGATGAAATGCCAGGGTGTGTGTAAGTTAACTTGATTGCTCCCCTGGGGTTTAAGGAAGGGTCCCTGGGTAAATGCTGCAATTTTGTAGAAATACATCAAGTACTTCTGGATATTTCTGACCTGCACTACATACTTCCATGTCTGTGCCTTTGAGAGACAGAGGACTGTGTTGTGTTTGTGTTGGGGGTTCACAGGCACAGCCCCTTCTATCAGCCTTCAATTCACACCCACAGAGAAGACTTGCTCCCCAGACTCCCAGCAACCTCAGAATTTCCGTGGGAACTGGAAACCTTATCCCCAAGCAGAGAAAACTGCCTATGTACAACTAAACTGTTCTAATCTAGAGAATTCTCTGAAATGTTCATACTTGAAAATGTAACATATTGATTCTCTTCTATAGAAAATGAGAAACTACACAGTAAAATAATAATAATGCACTACAAATGTGTTGAGTCTTGACTCTCTTTACTAATTGGGTGATGAAGGGAAAATTGCTTCATCTAATTATTTGTCTCATACCTGCAAAATATGTGTAATAATGCATGGGGTTGTACACTTTCGAAGAGTTGAATGCATTACTTAACACAAGCTTTATTTAGCTCTGTTTTTAACAAAATTCTAAACACTATAATAGTGTAGAATCAAATTATGTACCTAATGCAAAGCAATTCTAATGTAAAGGCATAGATATTATCTAAATGCTTGTTAGTCACAGATTTTTTGGATAATAACTTATGAAAAGTATTGTCCAATCTTCATTTTCACTAACAATCATCATTTTCATGTATTGCCAGTATGCAATTAAAAATGTCATAAAGCATTTGATAACTTCAATTTCCTTATAATAGCCATGGGAGGTGTGTGAACATGGAATTCATTCATTCCTTGAACACACATGTGTTACGTGCTTGTAGGGGGGGTGGGCAGCTACTGTTGTAGAAATTTGCATCAAAATGATGATGTAACATGCTAAGTTCATGAAGTCTACATTCTCATGGTGATAAAATGAGGAGTGATGTTCTATAATTAATGATAATCTGGCAAGAGAGCTCAGGGATTTCCTAGAACATTAAATGAAAACCAAGGCAAGGGAAATGCTTAGAAGACTATTCAGCTAATTCAGGCACAAGGCAAACGTTTGCTAAACCAGGCTGGTAACAGTGGAGGAAGGGGTAGGTGGATAAAAGGTGATAGGAAGGAAAAGGGGAAACTTGATTTGGAGCAGAGAGAAGAGTTCTTTTTTATTGTGTTGACCAGGCATCTTGTTACACCCAGTTATGAGCAGTCATAACTGGGAGAGTGTGACTCAGGAGAAACTTCAATGCTTTAATTTAAACAGGATGGTTTAAGACTGATAAAATTCAGAAAGGGCAGCACAGAGTGATCAGAGGGAAAAAAGAGTTAAATACATTATTTCATAGAATTCATAACCCTTAAACAATGAGGAATTAGGTGAGTTTACTCAGCAGAAATCTTGAGAAAGCCAGCATGTTGGAAACTTCCACATTGAGAACTGCTTAAAATTCCAAATATGCCCTTTTTTGTTTTATCGAGGGAAAATATGTCACGATTCATGGCAAAAATTACACCCCCAAATGTGCCATGAAGAAAACATCACTATTTACTCAAATAATCTTATTGCTAATGAGTGTTTGCTTTTTCTCTGTGGAAATGATTTTCCATTCTTGAAAGAAAACCAAGGAATGGACTCAGTTTCTCTCAGAAAACACCAAGTTAGATCTCGGTTTACCAAACAAGAGTCAGTGTCTCACCTTGAGAAAGACCTGCATATTGAATTGAGTAGTTAGCCTGCAAATAAACATTATTCATGTATTCCATTTTTTAATTCAGTCACCAGATATGCTGTTGGGCTTTTGTAATGGAGAAATGTAAAAAGAACAACAAAATCCATGAATTATTAAAATATTAAATATAACACTATGACACAATACAATCAAGATACTGGATATTTGATATTTAGTACAACAGAAATGTCAAATGTTGGCATATAATTAAAAAAAACCCTAAAACAACTGCTGAATGCATGGAACTTTCAATTTGATGAGTGTGTGTGTATGTGTGTGTGTGTGTGTGTGTGTGTGTGTTCTCTAATTACTATAAACAATATTACCAAGTAAATTATTTAGTCCTTTTGAAGAGGTAAGAGATCACATCATGTTTTAATGATAAGGCAAGAAGTAATATTTTAACTTGTATCTTGAAACATGGGAACAATGTTTACGAATTACAGGGAAAACTAAAAACGAATAAGCAAAAAATCCTTGCCTATTGAGTTTTGTTAAGTAAAACTCTGAAAGCCGAAATGTTTAGGGAACATGTGAAGGGATTTTAGCTTTGATATTTGGTAAAGTTGCAAGCGTCTTGGATGTTAAACCTTATCATGTCCATGTCTGGTTTCTGAGTAAGAAGGGAAATCATGTTTGAGGAATAATAACATGATATAAATGTCCAGAATAAGTTGGAGAAGCTAATGAGTGGAGTTAGAATCAGGAGATAAAAGGTTTCTCTCAGAAGTCCTTCTTTTACACTAGACAGTAAATAGCATTCTGATAGGTGAGATTTTAAATTGCTACTGAGTGTTCACGCCAGATGTAGAAGCCTATAGATGCTATGTTCATTGTTTTACACAAGAAACATGGCTATCTTTGCCATCCAACTCCAAATAATATATAATATTTCCTGTCTGTAAGTAAAATGAAAAATTCTGAAGAGATTTGACTATGTCTAACAACTGTCCTAGATTTTGTTAGGGCTTTCTACCGGAGTCAACTGCTTAACCTCTGTGTATCAGTTCCCACTCTAGAAAGTTGGCTTAATAATAGTTTAACTAGTTTTGGTAAATTTTAAATGAGTTAATAGATGTAAATCAAATAGCATAGTGCCAGGTAAATACTGGATACTGTATATGTTTCAGCAATTATGATTTAATATCAAAAACTAACTCATCCATGAGACCCATGACCGTTGTTAAAATCCTTATCACATACTCAAGCATGACTCAGAAAATTTTCATTGTAACTGCTTCTTATCCCTTTCAGGGTTGTTAATTCAGTGGATTATACCTCTTCTCCTCTTTCACCTATGTGTTAAAATAGCAAGGCAAAGGCATGATACTAGATATTTTGTATCCGGATAGCTGAGAATCTTCCATTTTTTTTCTTCCTATGGTTTTCCATGAGCAAAAGTAATATAAGGAGATTGATTATTTATCCAAAGTGCATGGGTTTTAATGAAAGTTACTATTAAAAAGGGAACTCCAATGAATGGCTCTGATATTTCTAGGTATTGGGGCATTCTTTATCTTTCCATTAATGCACTATTATCAAGGTTTCACCAATAATCCCTAGTTCATAAGTGTAAGTCCTTAGATAATGGTGCTAGTTGAGCATCAGCAAGTAGGAAAGGCAAGCCCATAGCCAGGGTATGTATATATTCCAGTAAAAACAAATCATTGCCCATACATGATAGTGGAGTGATATAAAAGCACGATGCTCACCAGAGGTTCAGTGTTAAATTCTGTTCTGCCTTTATCCAGACTTTCTTGTGCCTGATCTTCCAAACATAGTCCTTTCAGACAACTGACTAGTCATTCTAGGCATTCACCACTGTCTATTAATCCATATCCATTCTTACTTGTGACCACTTCTCTTTGCATATAAAGTAGATAAGAAGGTAAGGGCAGGAAGTTCTTCCCTTTGAGAGGACTTCATAGATCTTCTGTCTCTCTAAGGATCCCTTAACCATCCATTTTTGCTGCACACATTATACAAGTCCTACCCAAACATGAACCAAGCTCAGTACTTTCCTTCCACCTCTCACATGGTGAAAGGAAACCCACGTGGTTAAGAGTTTATGCCCAAGGAGAAGGAACAGTGCAGCAGTGGGAATTTCACAGGGTTCTGGGTCAGCTGTTCATACAGTTTACCTGTGTCTCTGATCCAGATTCTTCTTATCATTGCTGAGCTCACACAGCTAATGGAACGAAAAATTACAACACATTTAGGAAAGTAATTAACAATGTAAAGACAATGTCCATGCACTGGAAAATTTAATATTATCAAAATGTCCATACTATCCCCAAAATGATTAAAAATTCAATGTTCTCCATATCAAAATTACAATTACATGTTTTATAGAAATAGAGAAAGAAGTCCTAACATTCACATAGAAACACAAAGGATTTCAAATAGCTGTAAGTAAAGTTTGAGAAAAAAAATATGAAGCTGGAGGCATCATCATTCCTTATTTCAAAATAGACTACAAAGCTACAGTAATCAAAAGAGCATAGTACTGGCATAAACACAGATATATCAACCAATGGAACAGAATAGAAAATTCAGAAAGAAAATCATGCATAAATGGTCAATTATTCCTCAACAAGTTTGCTAAGAATACACAATCATAGTCTCTTCTATGAATGGTGCTAGAAAAGACTGAATATCTGCCTGGTGCTGATTTTCAAGTTACATAGTTCTCTGATGGCAAGGATTTTTTCTAGTTCATATCATAATTCTCATTATGGGACTTAATATAAATATAAATGTGTAGTATCTTCTCCTACCACAGACAGCTTTTGTACCACAGGGTTTTCTTAACAGTATGACCCAAGCAACAGGTGAGTATTAGATCATCACAGTATCTTTGTGTATGGAAAATACTGCTTCTAGAAACCGAACATTTTATCAGACATTATGCATCTTCCTTGGTCTTATGGGTAAGAAAAGCAATAATTTGTCCTTTAATTTGAATGATATATCCTGGCATGATTCCCAAATCTTCACGGGCTTTACCTTCTGGATTTAACATGTCTCAGCACTGCCCACAATCTACTTGATACTTCTTGCAGGTAAGATTTAATTATGTTGTTGATATACTGGGACAAGTGAAGGTAAGTAGAATAATCAAAAAGCCCAAGACCCTTTGTACTGTAATATTAGAGAGTATGGATATAAAATCTAATGCTGGACCAGAATATAAATGCATATTGTTCCCCATCTTAAGTAATGATAACCTGTGCTCTGTCTCCCTCTGGGTAGAGATAGAAAAGAAAGTAAACAATCAAAGAGTACTTGTCTTTGAGGTCATGTTGATTTGTTAAGATAAACATCCCATATTTGTCATGACAGTTGTAGCAGAAGGTACTACTTGGTGGAGGTGGACACAATCTGTTATACTTTTAGGATTTGTCTGATTTATGTAGGTTACAGGTAAGCAATTAAATATGTACCATAAGATTTATTCATTAGATCTCTAAGAGTTTCATCAATCTCTGTTACTCTGTGTGTGTGTGTGTGTGTGTGTGTTACTATCTTGGATAAGGATTTTAATAGCGCAGTTTCAGAGGACTTTTTCTGACTTACTTTAATAGTTCATTCTATCGGCCAATGATCCAACATGAGTGCTGCGTAAATGATCAGTGTGTCCATTCCAGTTGTACATTTTATAAATAGTCACTGAGTGGTTCTTTGGATCAAGAAGCTTATTGCAACACAAAGCTTACTACTTAATACAAAGATCACTTTTATTATATTACATTCATATGATTCCACTCCAAAGAATCAATAATAACATCTGAGTATCAATGAAAACTTGGACCCTATGTCCGAGATTCCTTATGTTGTCTGGGTACTCTCTTCTCCTAATTCATAATTTTCTTTACTAGCTAGAGGGAAGGAGTCATTACTATATAAGTTAGGTGTTATAATTCATTTTTTTCCCTGATAAGACTGTCTCACATTCAAAAACTGGGGTCCATGTCTGAAAAGTGGTTTAGACCATGAAATGAGTCAGAGATCTCTGACATTCGTGTTAGGGTTCTATCATCCCTTTTGTTATAAAAGAACCCAGTATTTCAGCAACAGTGTCATCTACTCATGTCTGGTTTGGAGAGAACAGCCATTACTTAATTGATTTTTATGTTTATTTAGTATTCTGCAACTTTGCTGAATTTGCTTATTAGTTCTAATAGCTTTGAGTTTTTTGTAAAAAAATTTATAGAGTTTTTAAATCTCCTGTCATCTGCAAACAGCTACAATTTAACTTCTTCCATTCCATTTGAATGACTTTTATTTCTTTTTTTTTTTCTTTCCTAGTAACATCTTTGTCTTGCCCATGCAGTAAGCATGGGGATATGTACATCTCTGAGGATGGGTACCTTTGTATCTTTTGGGTAGATGCCCAGAAGTGGAATGACAGGATCTCATGGAATTTCTGTCTTCAGTTATTTGAGCAATCTCCAAACTGTTCTCCAAAGGGGTTGTACCAATTTGCACTCCCACCAACAGTGTAAAAGTGTTCCCTTTTCTCCACATCCTCACCAGCATTTTCTGTTTCCAGATTTTTGGATAATACCCATTCTTTCAGGTGTAAGTGATATCTCATTGTTTTTTAATTTGCATTTCCCTGATAGTTAGTGAGTAGGAACATCATTTCATGTGCCTGTTGTCCATCTGTATAGCCTCTTCAGAAAAGTGTCTCTCCAATTCCTTGTCCCATTTTGTTGATTGGATTGCCTGTTCTTCTGTAGAGTTTTATGAGTTCTTTATATATTTTAGATATTAAGCCTTTGTCAGAAATATCAAATGCAAATATCATCTCCCAGTTAGTAGGTTTCCTTTTGGTTATGGTGATGTTTACTTTTGTTGTGAAGAAGTTCCTTGTTTTGATGTTGCCCCAGTTGTTTATTTTCCTTTTTGTTTCCCTTGATGGTAGAGTTGAGTCTCCAAAGGCTTCTCTACAACTGATGTCATGGAAAGTCTTCATATGTTGTCGTCTAAGAGTCTTATGGTTTCTGGTCTTATGTCCAAGTCTAATCCATTTGGAGTTAATTTTTGTGAATGATGTTAGAGAGTGATCTAGCTTCATTCTTTTGCATGTGACTGTCCAGTTTTCCCAACACCTGTTGAAGAGACTTTCATTTTTTCCATCGAATGCTTTTGGCTTCTTTGTCATAGATTAACTGACTGTATGTGAATTGGTTGGTTTTTGGTGATTCAGCTCTATTCCGCTGATCTGTGCCTCTGTTATTATTCCAGTACCATACCACTTTGATCACTATTGCTTTGTAATATAGTCTTAAGTCTGGAAGTGAAATCACTCCAGATTTATTCTTTTTTCTAATGATTGCTTTGGTTGTTTGGGGTCTTTTGTTGTTCCACATAAATTTTAAAATTTTTGGTTCTATTTCCTGAAAATAAGCCTGTGGGATTTTAATGGGAATTGCATTAAGCCTATATATTGCTTTTGATAAGATGGCCATTTTAATGATATAGATTCTTTCCAGCCATGAGCAGGGGAAGTCTTGCCATTTCTTTGTGCCTGCCTCTATTTCTTTTAAGAAGATTTGTAGTTTCCTTTGTATAGATCTTTAATTTCCTTTGTTATGTATATGCCCAGGTATTTCATTCGTTTAACTTCTATTCTAATTGGCGAGAATTTCGTGATTTCGTTTTCTTCTAGTGTGTTGTTTGCATATAAAAATGTAGCAGATTTTTATGCATTGATGTTGTAGCCTGCCACTTTACTGTATTCATTGATGAGTTCTAGAAGTTTTTGATAGTTTTTTGGGTTTTCAATATATATAATCCTGTCGCCTGTAAATAATGAGAGTTTTACTTCCTCCTTTCCAATTTGAATTCCTTTCATTTCCTTTTCTTGCCTAATTGCTCTGGCTAAGATCTCTAGTACAATATTAAATAGCAGTGGTGAGAGTGGACAACCCTGCCTTGTTCCTGACCTAAGAAGAAATTCTTTCAATGTTTCACCATTGACTATGATGGTGGCTATGAGTTTTTCATATATGGCCTTTATTATGCTGAGGTATAAACCTCCTAGTTCTGTTTTGTGGAAAGTTTTTAATAAAAAATGGGTTTTGGATCCTTTCAAAAGCTTTCTCTGCATCTGTTGATATGATCATGTTTCTCTTGTTGGTATGGTATATGACATTAATAGATTTACATCGGTTGAACTCTCCTTGCATCCCTGGGATGAATCCCACTTGGTCATGATGGATGATCTTGTTGTTGTATTGTTGAATTCAGTTTGCTCATATTTGTTGAGAATTTTCACATCAATGTTCATTAGAGATATTGTTCTGTAATTTTCTTTCTTGGTGACATCTTTATCGGCATTTGGTATCAGTGTAATGCTAGTCTCATAAAAAGTATTTGGGACAGTTCCCTGTTCTTCAACATTTTGGAAGAGCTTGAGAATAATAGGTTTTAATTCTCTTAAGGTTTTGTAGAATAATTGGAGAAGCCATCTGGTCCTGGGTATTTATTTTTGAGGGGATCCTTGATTACTTTTTCAATTTCTTTGCTTGTGATTGTTCTGGTCAGGTTTTCCAATTCTTCCAGGTTCAGTCTTGGTAGACTATACTTTTCTAAAAATCTATCCATGTCCTCAAGGTTGTGCATTTTGATGGCATAGAGCTGTTCAGTGTAGTTCCTTATGATATTTTGAATTTTGTGGGTATCTGTTGTAACTTCTCCCCATTCATTTATGATTCTAGTTATGAGAACTTTCTCCATTTTTTCTTTGTGAGTCTAGTCAATGGCTTGTCAATTGTTGGATGACGTGATCAGTATATGTCTATTAGACCTATCTGTTCCATCCAGATGTTTCTCTGTTAATTTTCTGCCTGGTTGATCTGTCCACTGTGGCAAGTGAGGGTGTTAAAGTTCCCCACTATTATTGTCTTTCTGTCAATGTCTCTTCAGGTCTAATAATATTTGCCTGATATATTTTGATGTTCCCTCATTTGGTGCATATGTGTTATGAGCATTATGTCTTCCTGCTGAATTGGTCATTTAATTATTATAGTCTCCATCTCTGTCTTTTGCTATACTTTTTAGATGAAAGTCTGTTCTATCTGATATGAGCATAGCTGTTCCTGCCTTTTTGTAGTTGCCATTCAACTGTAGGATTGTGTTCCAGCCATTGACTTTGAGTATTTGTTCAGAAGGTGGGTTTCCTGAATGTAGCAGAAGGTTGGGTTATGCTTTTTAATCCATTCAGCCACTTGCATCCTTGATGAATTCAGTCCATTAACATTTAGGGTGATTATTGATATACAGATACATAGTGTCATTTCATAATTTGTCTTTCATATGTTGCTGCAGATGATGACTTTGTTCACTTTCTTTTTTTAGGTAGGATGGGTGCAGTTATGTTCTGATTGATTTTGCCTTCTGTTTTTTTTCTTCGCTTTCTCTCTGGAGATGTATTTGAGGTTACCCTGAAGCTAGAATTCACAGTTTTATGTTTGCTACCTAATTTTATTTGAATGCACATTAGTCATCTACTCATTTTAACTATCCACAGTTTTGTTCTCTTCTCTCCCTCCCCACTTTTAATATTTGCTGTCTTAGTTTTTTGGGTGTGGTTTCTTTATGCTTTATAGCGTGTTTTAAAATATTTTTGGCAAAGCTGGTTTTGTGGTGATGAGCTCCTTTACTTTTTGCTTGTCAGAAAAGGTTTTTATCATTCCTTCAGTTCTGAATGATAATCTTGCCAGACTTAGTAGTCTAGGTTGAAAATCCCTTTCTTTGAGCATTTTGTATATTATGCCATTCCCTCTGGCTTACAGAGTTTCATTTGAGAAGTACGCTGAGAATCTCAGGGGGGCTCCTCTGGATGTGACACGTTTTTCTCTGACTGCTTTTAATAGTATTTCTTTATCTTGTAGTTTTGACGTTTTTATCACGATGTGTCTAGGTATATTTTTGTTTTAGTTTCTTTTATTAGGAACTCTTTGAGCTTCCTGAAGCCTTGAGGCTTGCTTCATTCTTCAGATTAAGGAAGTTCTCATCTGTTATTTCTTCAAATATGGTCTCTGCCCCCTTTTTTCTCTCTTCCTCTGGGACTCCTATGATGTGAATGTTTCTTTTGATGTGACCCTAGAGGTCTCTAAGATTGTCTTCAACTCTGAATTTTTTTTTAATCTCTTTGCTAGTTTGCATGATTGAGTTCATCTGTCTTATCTCCCTGATCACTGATTCTATTGGAAGCTTCATCCATCCTATTATTGAGTTCCTCTATTGAGTTCTTTAATTCAATCATGTCTCTTCCTTGTTTGCTGTCTTGGTTTAATTCTTCTCTTCGCTTTCTGACATTCTCGTTTACTGCCTCTACTGATTTCTGGATTCCTGTGAGAATGTTAATTACTGCTACCCTAAATTCCTCTTCAGATAATTTACATACATCTACTGTATTCAGATTTTCCCCTGGTTTTTGATTAGATCCATCATTTCACGTTTATTTCTCTGTGCCTTACTCTATTTGGCATTCCGTCTATATTTCTGAGAGTTTGGTTTCCCTGGCGTTGCATAGGTTTGACACGCCCAGGACTAGCAATCAGGCTGCAGTTTCTGCTCTACCCAAAAGGTGGAGCTAGCGGGTAGCATTGAGGCTCAGAACTACCTTCTCACTGTAATTCAGGGTATGGGGCATCCAATGGGATGGATTTTCAGTGACTGGATATGCAGTGGACGGAATTTTCCACTCAGTGGACCCCAGGTTTGGTGCTAAATGGTTGTGGGAGGGGTTTGATCTCTTTGGCTGATTTCTGGTTATGGCTGCACCCAGCACAATTTCACTGCAGGTTCCAGCTCAGCTCCAGGTGCTCTGGTTCTCCTTTCATCCCCTCTCAAGTTGGCCCCCTGTGGTTTTGCATCTCAACCCACTGGGTCAGCCTCTCACTGCCTCCGCAGTTGGTCCCGAAATCCCTAGCCTTTGCCCCACCATGCACCTGGAGACCCCTGAGCTCCATTGCAAATCCAAATCACCAGATTAACTGAGAACCATACCAGCTGCCCTTACCCACCGTTAGTCGTCAGCCGATCCATCCCCAGCTGAAGTGCCTGTTGTTATTTTTGCTTTTTTTTTTTTTCAGTGTCTGTGGGGAGCAACCTGAAAGTGCATCCTATTCAGTCACCATCTGGAAAGTCCAGCCCTAAATGTTTCTTAATGATTTTCTGTTTGGGTGCTCTACCCATTGCTAAAAGTAGAATTGAAATTTTCTTCTATCATTTTATTGCTATGTATTTACCCCACGAAAAATGCTAATATTTGCATTATATATTTAGAAGTTCTAATTCTGAGTACATAAATGTTTATAATTAGTATTTTCTCTTAATGAAGTAATTTCTTTAATATTATGTAAGGACCTTATTTGTTCCTTATTGTGTATTATGGCCTAAAATTTATGTTTTGATATAATCATAGCTACCCTTTAAGCTAAAGCAAAAAGAAACTAATTAGCAAAAAAAAAAAAAAGTAGATTCTACTTTTTCTTTTACTTTGGTTTCCCTTTTCATAGAATTTTTTTTTTTGTATCCCTTTTCAGTGCGTGTGTGTACTTAAAGCTAAAATGAATATCTTGGCATTTGGTTTGGTCTTTTTATTTTTTAAGGCATTCTGCCACTAAGCCTTTTGATTAAATAATTTATGCTACTTATATTTAAAGTATTTACTTCTTTGTATGTACACTATTACCATTTTTAAAAATTGCTTTCTGGTTAACTGTTGTTCCTTTGCATCTTTCTTCCAATTTGTTCTCTTCCTTTGCGATTTGATTACTTGTATAGTGATATAATCTCCTTTCTTTTATTTTCTGATATCTACTTTGATTTGTGTACTTAATGTATTATATACAGATGTGGATTTACTATGATGCACACTTTAAAACTATCAATGTTATGAGGAAATGTTATTTTAATCAAATTAATTAAAAATCTAATGGTTATAACAGGGTATTTTAAATTGTTAACATCACACATATAATGCAACTTTTTATACTCTTCTAATACTTTACTTTTTGGTATAACTTTTTTCTTAATATTCTATAGCCATTACCAACTTATTATAGTTACATTATTTTTAATTCTTTGTCTTTTAACCTTTATATTAGAATTAAGTGATTTCCTCACCTAAATTTTAATATGAGGATGTCTGAAAATTAACTATACCTTTTCCTTAACCAGTGAGGATCTTTATAGGTTGTTTTTTTTTTTTTTTACTAATTAGTTTCTTTTTGCTTTAGCTTAAACAACTGCCTTTAGCATTTCTTATAAGACTCACGTTGGGGAAGCCATCAGAAAAAGTGATGACTGCCTTTCATCTGGGCAGCTAGACTGGGGAAATTTGAACCTCTTCAACATTACCCTTCCCAGGAACGTGCATTTCTCTTCCTTTTCCCCACTCGCAGAAACTGACCAAGGACAGATCTGAGACAAAATCTGCTTCTTAGATCGTCTGAACTATGGATTTAACTGTGATTAAAACCTGCCAAATTCTCTATGTAAACATTTAAGGTGGGGTCTAGTTGTGGAAAACTCTTATTTTGTACCACTGAATACAAAGGATCTAAGCAAATTCCCTTGATTATTAAAACTGCCACCTTCTAATATGTCATGATCTGCATTTTATGAGCATTTTTATGAGCCTTATTTTGAATTCTATCAGGTAAGTTACTTATATTTATTTCATTGAGCTCAGTTTTTAAAGATTTATAATGTTCTTTTTATTTGGACTATATTCCCTTATTTCTTCATTTTCCTTGATATTCTGTGTTGGTTTCTGTGTATTAGATAAAGCGATTATCCCTCCCACTCTTGACAGATTAGGCTTGTGTAGGACTGATGGATCACATCAATCACTCCAAAAAAACTCCCTATTACCTCTCAAAACTTTGTGATCATCCAGCTGTCAGATTAGCTCTTTGTGGCTCCCAGTAGTTGAGGGTGTGTTCAGAACTGTCAGTGTGTTCTAAGGGGAGGGTCATAGTCAACACCTAGATGAGCCTGAATAAATGTCAGGTCCTTACAAAGTAGCTGAGAAAGTATGCAAACTCCTTCCAGAGAGAAACCAGGGTCTAGGTGACTCTGCTTTCTCCCTTTGCAAGTGAACATAAATACTGCTGGGTGGCAGGTGACATGTGCTCCTGAGATTGTGTAAAAGCTGATTCTATTTTTGCAATAGATTTGTGATGATGTTGAATGTATTTCCCACTGGCAATCAGAGCTAGGTGATATGGAAGCTATCAAAGCTGGAGTTCTAGGTGTGTGGATAAGTTCCTACCAAGGAGACACTGGCATGGCTTTATTTTTGGAATGAGCAGAAAAGAGAAGTCAGGGAAATCCTTTAAGGCTTCTGGGGTTGGGTGCAGGTGATTTTAGTCAGCATCTTGATGCATCTTCATTAGAAGTTGGACATTCAGACAGTAACTTGTAAAGTTTGCAGCCATGTTCCTTCCAGGGAAGGAGTAGGAGATGGTAATTTTTATCTACTTCTTCTACACTGATCTTGGGAGGATAGCCGTGGCATGAACTCATGTGCCAAGTATCAACCATTCCTTTGTTTGCCATCATCCTGTCGAACTTATGAATGCAAACTTCATTAACTTTCAGAGCTAAGTGACTTATGGGTTTATCACAAAGGCAGCATTTTTAATGTTGGGGGTACTATATGTGTGGTCCAAACCTTTCATTCCTCAAGAAGAAGCTGACATTGGAAGTTCCTTCTCAATTGAATGGCACTATGCTATGGCTGAGGTTCATGGGGAGTGTGTATCTTAACCTTTCCTATTCAATTCAATGTGGATATTTTCTCTACTTGTCGTGTATGAGTATCTCAACTTGTTTCTAGACTTTTCTGAAAGAGAATTATTTCATGTGTATCTGTATATGCAGTGATTTTTTTTTTTTTTCAATTTGGCCTAATCTTGATCCAAGATAGAGCTAGATCCTGAAGCAAACATAGATTATGTGATAAGGCAGAGGCCTCTGCATATTCTTCAAACTGTGGAAAGGATGATGAGAGGAGGGGTAGACCATTTTTGCATGCTTTAGAGGCTTTAAAGAAATCTGAGAATTCTAGATTTTGTATTGCATTCACCCAGAACTTCCCAACTGAAGTCTTAGTGTCTTATTGCTTCCTAACAAGGGTACTGATTTTGGCATAGCAGACCCCAGAGACAATTTGTTTTTGACGTTCTTATATGTAAGTCCTGTCCATGATTCTTACTATTTTTGACTTTTTCAAATGGCAGGAATGAAAGTATTTGATAATTTGCCCAGAGGTACTCTCCTTTTCCACTAAACCTTAAATTGTTGATGAAGAGCTCTGAGATTTTGTTGTGCTTTTCCAATATATCAATGTTCTTAAACAGCCACCATCTGATTCTATTGCCCTTCACATGATAGCTTCCCTGAGTTATTTTCATGGTTAGGGCCTTTCCTTCCCTGATTCCAGGCCAACTCATTACTAGGAAACATTTTTATAATGACACCACTGGAGCATGCCAGAGCCAATCAGCTCCCTCCCTACTGTAAATGGCCCTTATTGCCAGCCAGCCAGCAGATGGTTGAGTTCTAGAGTCCTATTTTGAATCTGTCTCTGTTATGACCACTCGTAACATTGACACTATAAGGTTATATTCCTTGGGAAACAGATGTTAAAATGGAAATTTTGTTTTGTGGGAAATTTATTAGGGAGTGTCCTTTACAACACCTTTGAAAAAAGAATGATAGAGAATTGAATAGAAGGAGGTATTGAATAGCAAAGAAATTTCAAGACAATCTTAAGCTGATCCTAAGTACCGGCTTTAAAGTTATACCACACTGAGCCAAGAGAGAGGGTCTTTGGCTCCCCATGGTAACATTTAAGTGGTCCTAGGAGATCCAAAGACAATAGGGAAAATGAATGAGAAAATCCCTTGCAATGTTAAAGTTTACATCAATAAAATACTGATTATAAAACTAAAAATATTGCACACTCTCTAAGCAGAGGTGTTTCTGGAATCTCCTTTCATTCTTCTCGTCTATACTAATTGCTTACAGTCTTGTGGTTTAATTTAATTTTCACAAGCTTATTTTTTATTTCTTCACCTACAAATGGTAAGTGACTAAAAAGTTGGAATTTGTGTTGTTTATATTTCTTTGTATTTCCTCTGCATTTATTTGCAGAGGAGTATGCATAGTAGATTCTCGAGTGGTTTGGAGTTGCTCCACTTATGTTTTTTAAGGAAATCTATTTGAGACTTTTGTTTTCTTTGCTAATATGCAAAGTATCATCATCTTCTTTCTTTCAAATTGTGCTTCATCTGAATTTATATACAGCCATTCAATGTATATATGCCTTGGAATTGTCAAGTATCTTTCCTAATAGCTTTTAACTGATAAGACTTTGATCCTCAGGGGAAAAGAATGTAGGAAAACAAAGAAAAGAAAGCATAAGATAGAAGGTGATAAGTCACAAATAATTTTGACTGAGAAGGGGCAAAGAGATTTTTCTTTGCCTTTCATAATTGATTCGAATTTACTTTTGAAGTACTTTTCAGCAGGAAATAGATTACAAACTTGCAGTTTCCTCAAGAGAGCATCTACTGCTTTTTATCCTTTGCACTTTTCAAAGAAACACAATGGATGGGTGGGACTTGTGAAACTGAAACTACCTTCTTAAGTGGGAGGATGAGCATAGAATAGAAAGCTCTGGCTCTTGAAACTATCTAGAGCTTTAAAAATGGCAGCTTATTGAAGTGGAGTTTATTTCGTCGTAGGATTTATATGTGCTGAAAAAAAAACACTTCCTAAATATACTTCCATAGCCCATGGAACAATCCAGTATACATGCAATCTAAAGTAAATGAAGTGAAATTTAGGAAAAGATTTATAAGGAAAAATAATTACACTCGAAACAGAAATTCTAAGTCAACAGAGATCCTGATGGATGGCATCTGGGTTTGCACCAGATGACCTCTAACATGGACAGTGGCCCTCATGTTTTTCACCACCATTCTCATTTTCTTGGCAGATATTTTTATTCATGGAAAAGTTAGGGTAAGGCTGACTACAGTAACTTGGAGGAGGTAAAACATTCTTAAGCAAGACACAAACAAGAAGTATACCTAGTATCAGTCTTCCTGAAAACTGAAGTGATGACCTTGGAACAGTTGTCATCATCAGAGAAAATTTCTATGACCTCAGATTAACACATCCAACATGGACTCAGGCACTATAGGCATTCTGAGGGAGTTCAAATTAAACATTCAAATTTGCCTGTTTTTGAAATCAGGAATGTGTCGTTTAATCATTCTTTCATCTAGCCTTGCAAAAAGCTAAAGAGTGTCCAAGATTAAAGCCAATCTTGATTAAGAATCTAAACATAGATCAATGTAGTGAAAATAGGATTTTGCCTTCTTGTCACACCGTCTCATTCTAATCTTGATCATGCATCAATGAATGTAGTATCTCCTATAGAGCAGCCCCAAAACTTTCCTTCTCAATCAGTTATAAACTAAAGACTGTTTTAAAATAATGAATGTGAACTCAGAGATCTTTATAGGACCTTTACATATTCTGTGGACAATGAACTTCTTCGAGAATGATAAATTGTCTGCAAATAAACACAGCACGAATATTTTGCTCTCAAATTTAAGAGTTGATGCACCTAGACTCTGAAGAAAAATAAAAGAATATCTGTCCTGAACTCAATCTAGTTAAGGATACAAAATATGCATAACAGAAATAATTTGAGAAATATATGACATAAAGTTACAGTTACAAATTCAAATATGACTAGAAGAATTTTCAGGTAAGCAATATATATGTGCAGAGGAACCATGACAGAGACAATACATCTGTAGTATGCTAAAGTACTGATATTTGTATAGACTGGATGGATGGATGAATGAATGACAGATAGATAGAGACATATACATACACATATACTGTGCACACACATATGCAATCCTGTGCAGAAAAAAAGAAAAATGTTAGTTGGGTGACTTAGTCCTTGGGCTACCATTCTGTGATCTTGAAAAAGAACACAATGATAAAACAAATAACGCCCATTGCAGACATGATCTGAGGTTTGCTCACTGAAATTAGGGGAAAAAAAATTAAGACACAATCTTATGATGCAGAGTTTACAAAACCAGGTTTTCTAATGCTGTGTTAGAAGTTTTGTGTCAAGATTTGTCTACATTTTACAGTGTATTCCTAAAGAGTTTCTTAGAGGACATTGACATTCAAACAAGAAGTGCTGTAATTCCTTAGCAGAGGGGCCGAGCTTCCCAGAATCTATGTTCTCTGAAAGCACGTCTTTGTTCCTGTGTATGCAGTTGTATTTTGGTTGTGATGGAATCTGTTTCTTATTTCTGTTTCTGCATCAGTTCCATAAGGCTGTGACACCATGCTGAATATTGTGAATTGAATTAGTGTTCTTCACGGATTCCCATGGGTTTAAGAAGGAGAATAGTTTTAAAAAAAGAAAAAAAAAATCTCCAATCACCACAACTGGCAATAGATAGTCATTAAGTATGACAAAGAATGTGTTTTCATAGTATATTTAGGAAACTTGTGAATGCTGAGGAAACACTGCCAATTTTTCCCCTGGGAAATGTCATTGCATTGTCATGAACACTGCAAAGAATCATATATGTATATTTGTGTACACACATACATATAATCATATATGCACCTCTTTTGTCTGAATAGTAGGTTTATGGACTATAGAATACTAATCTGAATCAGTTAGCAGATATTCTTGTATTTTTAATGAGGGTTAATCTCAGTGAATGCTTGGTTCAAGTTCATCTTGAGAACCATGCAGTGGTCAATAATGAACTCTGGAATAAGATGACACACTTGCATCTACTTCTGTCACTCTCTATCCAAACATGTCATTACAGGGAACTGATTAATCTCTCCAAGTCTGCATTTCCTCATCTATGAAGTGGAAATAATAATAGAGTACCTTTAGGAGAATCAAATAATCATATTAAATGCTTAGTATAATATATGGCATATTATAAGTACTGAAAAAATATAAGACGTTATTGTGAGCTAGAGCTAATTTTATTTTGGCATTGACCTCAATCTTACCCATTAAACCACATATATCAACTTACAAAAGCACACAAAAGCTTCTGGAGTAGCAACTGTAAGTCTCTGACTCAGTTATTGTGTGTCAAAAGCACTTTCTATTTGAGAGGGCCCCAGAGTCAAAAATCTACTACTTTGGAAAATGGCAGGTTTTATCTAGAATATGGTGTGAGTTTATTTATACTTGACAACAAAAAACAAGCACCACAAAAGTATTCATGTCACTGAAAGAAGTATATACATGTGGATATATGTCCTGGGCTATATCTGGGTATGCAAGTGAACATGCATATATGAATCATACACACAACTAAATGTGCATATAATGCATATATGTGTGTTTATATAAATATACATATATAATCTATCACGTAAAATCTATCCATGTAAATTGCACACACACAAAGGATTGTTTACATGGCATGGGTAAAGCAATATTGTGAAAAATAAATGATTGTTTTTCATTTCTTTACCAACAGTGATTATTCTAAGCCTTTCCAGGGGAGCAGGCTTTCACACTTTCTCCCTATCTCTCTGGTAGGCCCCGCCTCCTATTCCAACCACAACCTTGATATGAATTTCCATGCAATTAAAAAGTTAACCTGGAATTTTGAGAGAGCTACATTGGATTACATATTAGATTTGCTGAATTTGTGTGTAATATTTTTTAATGAATTTTGTTTATAGTTGAGTATTAAGGCTTGGTGCACCACATAGCACCCAATTCCTGATGGACTGCTCAATCATATGGTAATTTGGTAAATATTCAGTTTCTGAAAAGGCCCATTAGCAGACTGAGAGCTGATTCTCCAAAAAGAGTATATGTACCTTTGGAGGATGGGTGACCTTGCTCCAAAATTCTAAAGGTCTCTGTTGCGATTAACCTATTGGGCATACCAAATCCTCCAGTTACTAATTCTTCAAGCACCATTTGATCTTCTAAGGAAGAGACGGGTACAGAAGGAAAAATGAATTTCTCTCACAGTTATGCTGTTGGTCTACCTCTGGAGCTCAGGCTGCTTTCATTTCCTCAGGCTTCCAGTAAACTAACCTGACCTAGGAGTCTGCTGGACTCCGGGGTTAGATAGTTCAAGCACATCCTCTGAATTTCCAGACTGCAAGGCACAAGACAGCCTTCGTTTATTGTCAGGAGAAATAAGATGTATGCATTCTACGTATCCCATTAGCCATGCATGATCTTGCCTTGGCAAGTATCAGTCTTAATTGCTATGACACATATGTGCAGTCTCCCCCTATTTCATTTTTGCCTTTTAACACTTGTGGTAATGTTTTTGGTAATATTGTATAGTTGGCTACTACTTTTTTCAATAAGTATCTATGTTGTATGATAAACACACTTCTAAATTCTGGGGAGAGAGATGACACAAAGAATAAAAGACCAGTTCATGACATCAGATCAGGTTGAAGCTACATCAAGAAGCTATCATTTAATTGAAGTTATAATTTATAAGGAGCAAAGCAAACTACCACATTTGAATGTATATTGTATATGTAGGTCTATTCTAAGAACGCTGCAGTTATATTAAGTAGGGAGGTTGATGCGAGTTGCTTATAAAATGGACAATGCATGTTTTATCAAACAACTGGCATACCTATTCTGAAAGAAAACACCACCATTCCATCTAATTAATTTGGACTGGCTTATTCCATTGAACAAGGCCACAAATACATGAGCTTAGAGGAGGGAAAGATGTATAATACGTTATCAGATTAACAATTAAGTTATAATATATATAGAGAGAGGGAGAGAGAGAGAGAGAGAGCGTGTGTATATATAGTATGCAATTTTTTAGGAATAGGATGACTAAAGAATAGTAGACATCTTGGTGAGATGGAGACTGGGAGAAAAATTAATATATTTGCCTATACACATATATATTCATAATACAAACATATACTAGATGGATTGCTAACCACATATATATATTATCATCTTGAATATAAAGGAAAAGCATTTAGGGAGATTGGGACTTCTTGGTGAGTGCACGGAAGATCATTTTCTGCAGGCACTTAGACCATAAAACGTTGATTGTTTTTAATGTATAAGCTAAATGTAAGGTGAACCAAATGGGCAGTTTGAATACCTGAACTATTTCAGGTTAAATGATAATATTCATTAGTAAATGTGACTCTTGGCTGGGATCAGGATGCTTTATTCATGTTGATGCTAGGTGCCCATTAGAGTACATAATACATAGTAGAATATAAGTAAATGCTAACAAATAACAAATGACTACAAATGGCATCATGGTTTTGAGAATTAGATCTGACTTTCAGAGTTTAGAAATTATTTATTAAGTAAATACACTGTCTACCTCTTACCAATTGTGATATTTTTGGCAAATTATTTAAAACTTTTATTGCTATCCCACATTTCTTGTCAATGAAATGGAGCTAGTAGTAGTATTTATTCCAAAATGTGAGGACTAAGGAGTTAACTTACTTAATGCATTTAAAAAAATATCAGACTCATAGAAAGTATCCCATAATTGTTTTATTTTGCTATTTTCACATAGATTTGTTTTTCTTTTTTGTTTGTTTGATATTTATAATTTTGGTGAAAAGAGCATTGGCTAAGGTGGACAGACAAGCAGAGTCTCATCTCCAAAGATGAGTATATGGTAGCAGGATGGTTCATACAGATGTGTGAATTTTGTCAGTTGACTTATTCACTAATTAATAATTTCTTTCTTTGGAGATAGCTTAGAAATAATTCTGTTAAGTTTGATAAATAAGCTGTCAATATGTATTTCTAAAGTCCAGGTCCTTCCTTTGCCCCTCAACCCCCGTGGTTCAGGTGACTAAAGTGTATTATATGAAGCCATGGACTCAGGTACTCAAAATCCTTGTCCAGGAAAATAAAACAACAACAGAAGAGTTCTTGGGTGCTGGAATGAGATATTTAATATGTAAAATATCTTGGTTGGACCCAAGTAAGGTTGCCTCTGAAAAGTATTCTTCAGACTAGAAGGAAATGGACTGGAGTAGTGATAGGAACAAAATCAACTTTGAGTTGGGAGGAAGCATGGTAGGATGAAAATAAGAATTTGAAGCTTGCCTGTTAAGAAGGCACCTGGACTTGTGATTTGATGTCTACATCCTTAGTGCCAGTCTCCCCTTCCCATCATCCCTCATTTCACGTCTTTTCTCTTAGACAAATAAAAGATCAATATGACTAAATAATAAGGAAAGTCACAGAGACACCTGGCAAACAGATGACCACATAATTAAAGTGTACTACACACACACACTTTTCTTACAAAGAATTAATAAACTTTTTTCAAATGTTGACCCTCCTCTAACAAAGCATGGTAAATGCTTTCTTGTATTAGATGAAGATAAGGCATTATCAGAGGGGATGAAATGAATCAGCCTGCCTCTGCCAACTTTACTCTGAATGCAGAAATATTTACATTTTTTCCTTGTTAGAGATGAATGCCTTATTCCATTTTACACATGCAGTCTAAAAGATATGTAATGTTCAGCATTAATAATTTGCTTGAAAAACACTTAGAATTATATAGACTGTACTCAATTAGATTCTAAGACAAAATTAATAAAATTTTCAAGTATATCATTACTTTTCAGCTTGCCTAGCTCTCATTCTTCCTTCTTTTGGTAATAGTAGCAAACTATCCCTTCAGATGTATCAACCTATTCATTAATTAATTCACTTGGCACCTATTTATTAGTGACAAAAAGTCAGATACTATTCTAGGTGCCTGGGATACAGTAATACACAAAATAATAAAGAATAATCTTATGGAGATCATGTTTCAGTGAGAGGTAGGGTGGCAGAGCACAGACAATTCATGACATGTAAAACATGCAGTGTATCTTTTATGGTAAGTATTGGGAAGAAGCAGGAAAGTGGGTGAAGAATACAGGCAAAGGTGATACTGTAAGTTTATAAAGGGCTTGAACCCTTGATATCTGATCAAGGACCTGAAAGGAGTAAGGAATTAGCACCACACTATAAAGTTCTCCAAACTGTGTCAATCACATCATGGTCTATGGGAATTGCACTCCTTGGGTGAATCCCAAACTGGGTCACATCACAGTCAATAAGACATTTGCTAAAAGCTAGGGCATAGATTGAAGTTCTTGGTAGCCATCTTAACTAACATGTGGAAGAATATGCCTAAGAATAAGAAATAGAGGAAATTAGAACCAAGTCCCTGGAAACAATCATGACTTTAGAAAGCTCTCAAAATTATTATTATTTTTATATAGGACTTTTGTGAAATAAGTTTGTATCATATGCAAATGTAAGAGTCATCACTTATGCACAACTACCAGTAGATAACTCTATTTATTATTAAAGAAAATGAAAAATCCCATGCACTTATATATATGTATATTTATATATATATATATATAATTTTTATTATCCATTCACTTGTCAATGGACACTTAAGTTGTTTCCATTTCTTATCTATTGAGAATAATGCTATAATGAATGTAAGGGTGTAAATGCCTCGTAAGATGATATTTTCATTTCCTTTGGCTATATACCCAGAAGTGAGATTGATGGATTATATGATAATTTATATTTTTAAGTTTTTGAGGAAGTTTCATCATATTGTCTTCCCATAATGCCTATGCCAATTTCCACTTGCATCAATGAAAACTTACTCAGAGAGTAGATTTTGTATGTTTCCAATGCATACAAAATGGAAATAACATGGAAACCACTAATATTGCTTAATTTTAGACAGTATGACATTGGTCACTTGATGCTGAAGAAGAAACCATAGACATTTTATTTGTCTAATTCTAAGTGAGTTCCAACCCAAAACATTGCACCTGATTGCTTCTCCTGGTTTGATTATAAAAATGCAAATTCACTGATGTCTGTATCATTGCTTTCCTACTGAAAGGAGTTACTCGTTTCTCTACACTGTGGTCAAGACAGCCCAGTAAGTGGAGCACAGGCCTGACAATACAACAAAACCATGGTGGAAATAGCAAGGAATATACTCCAATTCTAAGGAGGCCTAATTCATTATTGAAGCATCCTACTCATTCCGAAGGTTATTAATCTTGAAGAACACTCAGGAGGTCTGCAGGTCATAATTTCTGAAAACTCCAGACTTTAAGATGAGAGTAGGTGCACTCTGGTGCCTCTGAGGTTTAAATAGGTTGTAGTCCACATACACCCCGAGGTCCCTAGTCCAGTACCGAGACGGAGAAAATAACAAATGGCGGACACTTACATAAAATAAAATATTTCTTCCACCTCTCTCTTCCTACCTACCTGACTACTTATCTTCATTCCTGCTTGTACCATTCCTTTAAAAAAAATAGATGAGTACAGTGATGAGAAGCTGACATAACTTGAACAGAGAAGTTTCCTGCTTCCCATAGAAAGCAGGGCCCAGAATGCACAAGCATTGATGAGATGGTTAGGGTTAGGATGATTTAGAGAATAAAGAAACAGAAATATTTTGTACACTTCAATTAATAGTCCAAAGAGTTTTTTTGAAAGAAACTTAAACAGGGAGAGAATGATATAGAAGAAGAATGAAGTGAAACCCACTTATTAATTTCTCTTAGCATCAATGTTTAATATGATTTAACATTTTAAAATGTTGAAAGTGTAAAATTATTTTGAATATGAACATATGAAGGATTTCTATTTCGTTGCAATTTAACATATGCACAACCGAAAAAGGAACAAATCTAGAGGGATCACAGTTCCAGACTTTGAAGTATATTACAAAGCAATAATGATCAAAATGGTGTGGTACTGGAATAATAACAGAATCACAGATTGGTGGAATAGAACTCAATCACCAAAAACCAACCCCCTCACATACAGTCAGTTAATCTACAACAAAGGAGCCAAAAGTATTCAATGGAAAAAGAAAAGTCTCTTCAACAAATGGTGTTGGTAAAACTGGACAGCCGCATGCAAAAGACTAACACTAGACCACTCTCTAACACCATTCACAAAAATTAACTCCAAATGGATTAGAGACTTCTGTGAAAGAGCAGACCATAAAGCTCTTAGAAAACAACATAGGAAAGACTTTCCATGACATCAGTTGTAGGGAAGCCTTTGGAGACTCAACTCCACCATCGAAGGAAACAAAAAGAAAAATAAACAACTGGGGCAACATCAAAATAAGGAGCTTCTTCACAACAAAAGTAAACATCACCAAAACCAAAGGAAATCTACTAACTGGGAGAGGATGTTTGCATTCGATATTTTCGACAAAGGCTTAATATCTAAAATATACAAAGAACTCATAAAACTCAACAGAAGAACAGGCAATCCAATCAACAAAATGGGACAAGGAATTGGAGAGACACTTTTCTGAAGAGGATATACAGATGGACAACAGGCACGTGAAATGATAATTCTACTCACTGGTTATCAGGGAAATGCAAATTAAAAAATAATGAGATATCACCTTATACCTAAATGACTGATGATTAATCAAAAGTATGGAAACAACAAATGCTGGTGAGGATGTGGAGAAAAGGGAACACTTTTACACTGTTGGTGAGAGTGCAAATTGGTACAACCCCTTTGGAGAACAGTTTGGAGATTCCTCAAATAACTGAAGATAGAAATTCCATGTGATCCTGTTATTCCACTTTTGGGCATCTACCCAAAAGATACAAAAGCACCCATCCTCAGAGATGTATGCATCCCCATGCTTATGTGGCCCTATTCACAATAGCTAAGAACTGGAAATTACCTAAGTGCCCAACATCAGATGAATGGATAAAGAAGATGTGGTGCATATAAACAATGGAACACTACACAGCCTTTAGAAGAGATGAAACCCTGTCATTTGAATCAACATGGATAAAACTAGAGGGGATTATGCTAAGTGAAACAAGTCAAAAGAAGACAGAGAGCAGGTGACCTCACTTATAGGTGGAATGTGAATAGACAATAAAAAGGAACAGATGAAACGTAATCAACCCTGAAACATTTGCAACAGAACTGAGGTTACCAAAATGGAATGGGGCAAGTGGGGGCAAATGGCGGTGGAACACACTGGACAATGAGGAAGAATACCTGGTGATTTGATGGAGGGCATAGTGTGTTGAAATTTATCTAAGAAATGGGGAACCTATGCATAACAAATTATTTTAATGTATAGAATAATTACAACAAAAAGAAATTAAAAAAGAAAATATTTAACTTCAATTATATATACCAGATGTACTTAACAGATATATGCAGAACATTCCACGCAACAAAAGCAGAATGCACAGTTTTCTCAAGTGCACAAGGAAAATCCTCCAGGAAGAATCATATTTTCGACCAGAAGATAAGTAAGTTATCAATATTGAAATCATAACAAATAACTTTTCCAGCCATGATGGAGTGTGACGAGAGAACAAGAGTTGTCGTTCACAAATGCTGATATTACGCAACATGCTCATCAGCAACAAATGAGTCAAAGAAAAAGCAAAAGGCAAATCAAAAAATATATTTATAAGTGAACACTGAAGCAAAAATTATCAATGATGATGGAATGTAGCAAAAGCAATTCCAAGATGGAAGCTTATAGCAATAAATACCCAAATTAATAAATAGAAAAAAGGCAGATCTCAGAGAAATTACCTATCTTTAATGTTGAAGGTGTCAGCTAAGGAAGAGTAAAGTAAGACCATGTTAGTTAAAGAAAGGAAACAGAAAAGATCAAAAGAATATTAAACTGAAAAGAAACTTATTTAGATGAACTATAAGACTGCTTATAGCACTCAAAGCCCCTTAATTCTATCTTCACAGTTATAATGCCAAGAGGTTGTTTTTTTTAAAATGTTTAATATAGGTTCACATACTTTGTGCCAAGGAAAGAGCTAAATATTCTAGAAACTGAAAAAAAAAATTATCTTATGGGATTTTCAGAGTTTTCTACTACTGATAGTAGTCATTGAAATTTGTCCCTGTAGTCTCTTTCCCATTATTTTTTTAAAGTCAGGACAATTTCTGCCTGTATCACGGGGGTTATTAGGAAAAGAGGTGTCCAAAATGGCAGGTGATTATGTTTTTATTCCTGTTTGCCAATCTAATAGGTAATAAAGCTGTGACTGAATTAAGTTGTCAAACTTCCCCCAAAAAATTGACCAACAGAAAGAGTAGAATTTTCTTATTTATTAGGGGGAAATTCTCCCAAAGTCAAAGACTAAATTAAATATAAATTAACCTTACTTTATTACATTTGTATACATATTTGTGAAAGGACTGATCATTAGAAAGACTAGGAAAACTAAGAAATTTTAGCAAATATTTAGTCTAATGCCTATCTTTACAGATGAAGAAGATAAATTTTTCCAAGATGATATAATTAAACCAGGAGTATAACTTGTGTATGCTTTTTAGAAATATGTTCATTCATTCAATACTTCCTTTTAAAAGGATTATTGATAGCAACTTTTCACATAATATTCATTCATAATCATCTTTCTCTTGAGTTTACTTGTTAACACGTATGTCAGTGAGGTTTTAGAGACTTTTTTGGTAGATTTTTTTCCATTTCTTTTACTTACGTTTTTATCCAAACCTTTACTTGAATGATTTTCTTATTTACAATAAACAAAAGATTATCTCTTTGTTTTGCTACTTGAAACATAAGCTTTATGAGAATAGGAAGTTTGGATTATTAAGTAGGTGGTTCAAAGAGAGTCTGACGAATAACAAGGATTGTTGTTGAATTCATGAGGCCATTTTGTTTCTGTCTTTTCGTGAAGACCTGTCACTCTGCAGCCATTCACCCAAGAGTCATTTACAAGCTCATTTCTTTGGCACCACATTATCTAGTCTCTTCAATTTTAATGTTTTATAATGAATCCAATTCATAGGAACCTCAGATATTACAAAAATAAGAAGCTTTACATCATCTCTTTCTATTTACAAAAGATCACATCAGACAATAGACATTTTGATTCTACCCAGTGTATCCATTTTTCTAATTCCCGAAGCAATTTAGCATATTCCATTGAGAATCCTTCTCTCACACTTTGTTTAAAGCAATATACATTCATCCATTTATACAACTATGTTATGAATTGCCTTCTATAAACTGTGAGGAGACTTAGGAACTGGAAATTCAGTGAACAGAATTGCCATTATTTCATCGAGCTTATATTTTAAAGCGGCAAGGAGGAAGGACAAAGTAATAAAAAACTATTGAAAACTGAAGTAATTATTTAGGGAATAAAAACTTTGTATCCACATTTTCCTTTTTTTTTTTTTTTTTTTGAAGAGCATGATTTAAAGCATTAGAAAATGTCGAAACACAAATCCAACTCTTATCCCATGATATATTTATTTGTCCTCACCAATGGCTATTTGCAAAATTTGTTCCAAATGCCTTTGTGAAATAATGAATCTTTATGACTCTATGGTCAATATGGCATGTTTTTCAGAACTGGAAGTGAAGTCTAATTTTCTCTCATTTTATTAAATGTATTAGCAATGACTCTCTCTTACCAGTGCTTACTAAACATTATGGCTTCAATTTTGTGCAAGTAAAAGTAAGCCCTGATAGAGCAACTTATCACAAGGCAAAATGACACTGACAATTATGAGCAATTTTTTTACAACTAATCACAGCTTGCTACCTCATGACTACAAGCATTTGGAAGCTTATGAAATAATGTAGAAGGCCATAACCAGATTTATGCAGATATATGTAACTGTACACCAGAAGGAGTACATTTGAGTATTAGTGTGAAACTGTGAGTACTGATGTAGCCTCTCACAAGCTGAATCAGGTAAAAGATTAAATCCAAGTTTCTGGCCTCCCAAAGAAGCATTTCCCCTCTCTGTCAGGCTGCCTTGACCACTGCATTTATTATTTTTTATTACCTTATTTTATTTTTTAAAAGAAAGGCAAAAAAGAGCAAAAGAATGTAACCAGTAGGCAGGGAGAAAGAGAGAAGAGAAAGAAGCATTTTACTTATTTGGCTTTTAACTTCCAACCCTGGGCTGCAAACCCAGGTCCTTAGGCTGTATGTGGGCTGTGCCTCAGGCATGAACTCAACACCTGAGTCACCAGGGCTGCTGACCACTGAATTTCAGGTGCATCTTTGTGAGGAACCAGAGAAGCACTGGAGACTCACATCTACTCCCATCCTTATCTCATGTATGTTTTTTTTTACTGTCTCTCACTTTAATGCTTAAGTAAAGTCAAAACAAACTTGAAGTTAATATGAATCACCATTCCTAATTTCATTAGGAATATACACTGAGTATTATGTTACAGTTGATACATGAGAATCTTCTATTTTTATTTTTGTAAAATATAAATAATATCTGACGAATGGATTTCTTCATTTTAGGAATTCTAGCATATGGAATATTTTCATACTACATGTAACTTTGTGTTCAATACAAGATATTGAAAAATTAAAGACATAAGAGGTTAGGGTGCAGGAATTGTCCAACACATGAATGGCAAAGTCACTAAAGTTGACAATAAGTATTGAAATAGTGACAAAGGGAAAAGCAGCTATCATTGCTTTATATACATGAGAATGAGTACAGATGGCATGGAGGTCAGTGGATAACAATCTCAAAGAGAAACAAAAGGACTCCGAGAGACGGTCCCTAGAGATATACTGAGACGCAATCCCCTTGTGTATAAATGTAATGAAACTTCAATCTTAGTGCATCAGAGGTGACTCCAAGGCCTTGAAAATGTCTGATGCATGCCAAAAGACCAGAAAAAGTTGGATGTAATGATTGCTAACAAAATCTGTCAAGATGAACAGCAAAGGGAAAAATACTCTAGACAGATTTTTTTAAATAAAAATTAGCTGTTCTACTAAACACTTAGGAAATGACTTAGAGCATATTTTGCATGAATTGTTGACTTCTAAAAAGAAATGTATGAGAACAAAATTAACTCAACAGGGATTATACTCTTTTAAAGAACTCAAGAGAAACACCTGAATGGAAGGAAAGAAAAGAGAATAGATGCAGGCAATAGAACTTAGAGTCTCTATGTTTTAGAATTCTATTTATCAGCAGTGTGATGGGTTCATAGCAGAATACTGTCTCAGCTAGCACGTAATTTGTAACAGTATTTCATTTCTATATCCCTCAAGAGTGTGGGAATTTATCTCTGGAAAACCAGCAATGGGAAGATTCACATTAACTAAACCAGCAGTTACTATTGGTTGATCCTCTTAAAGCCTATAGAGAATGTTGAATATACCAGTCCCTGAGTCTGTAGTAATAAACATCCCAATGAATGATGCTTATCATTAGCTGTTTATTATGAATGAAATGCATTAGTAGTTACTAGTCTTTCCCATCTGGAAATGAAGCTACCTGTTACATTGGAGTATGTTGTCTCCTCTGATGATTGAGAAAACCTGGATTAACTTTCAGATCTTCAAGAATCCAAACCCCACTTAACATCTACTCTCAATAGGCAGAGACATGCAGAGGATCAAAGGGTATTTTTTGGATTCACCATTTGCTCAGTGGAACTCAGTTCATCATACAGTTCAATATGTCAGAAGAGGTCATGTGACAAAAATCACTGTATAACAGGCTCTTCTGTCCCTGGTCTTATAACTTATCTTTATTTAAATAGGAAAAAAAGATCTCACCATGTATGTGGTTCCAGTCCATGTCATCATCCTTCCTGATGATGAGGTGGTCATGTCCTGAGTGCTTTCTGTCTTGCTGTCCCTACTCTTTTCTATACAACAGCTAACGTGATTCTCTTAAACACTAGGATCATATCATATCATTCATCTACTCAAAACCCTCCGGAGACTTCATTTCTCATCTCTGATGAAAATCCAGACTTTGGTTGTGCTTCATAAGATCCAATTCAACCTGGCTCCTGGTACTTGTTTATTTCTCTGATGTTATTTCTTCTGTTCCTTCACTCATGATACCAATCACATGGCCTTTTGCCTACCACAGAAGTTCCTCCTCAGAGTAAAGATGCTTATTTTTGCCTCTTCCTTGAATATCCTTCCTCAGATTCTCCCAGGGCTTACTCTCTGGCAGAACACTGGTCTCTTCTCGGATGACAACTTCTCAGACCAACAGGTCTAAAATAGAGACATGCTGTTTACCACTTGTTTCTTTTTCTTCTTTTTCACTGCTTTATCACTTCCTTCATTGCTTTATGATTACAATATCAGTGTTGCATCTCAGGTTTTAGAACACTCGACACATGGAAGATATTCAAGAAATAATTGATCAAGGAATAAAAGAGGCAAAGAGAAAAGGAGAGAAGGGGCAGAAAGGAAAGAAGGAAGGAAGATAATTTAAATTTAAAAAGCTCTTGAATCATGCAGAGATTATCTTCTTTTATAATTTAATACCAAAGGCAATGAAGTGTTTTAGCTACGAAGAAAGCGCAGGGGAACCCTGATTCCTAAGACAGTTCAGACAGCCAAACCTATTTTTATCCACTGAAATAAGTAAAGATTGGTGATAGCAATGACTGTGTGAAGATGAAGACGAAAAGTACTTACCAATCTGTCTGCTTCTGAAATGAAACAACTAAATTGTTGATTAACAATTTCCTGGCAAACAAACAAAAAACACAAAAACATAAACAAACCACGAAAAAACACAAACAAAACAAAAAACCAGAGAGAGCAGAGATGTTCAATTAGCACCAGCTGTAAATCAAACCTTGTAATTTGTGATCAATTACATCAAATAACAAGGATCTTATGCTTCAACTATCAGGGCTCAGGTTGATTGTTAGGTGAGAACTTCCTAGAGAAACCCTCTTATTGCTACTGCTCATTTGCCTAATTTGTTCATCTAGTGTAAAATACAACAAACAGCAATAAGCACCTGTGTTTTGTTTTCTGAATAATTTCCTCCCAGTTTTGAACACAGGGGAAAAAAAAAAATCAGAGAAAAGATTTAACTTTGCCTCAACTCACCATCTAGTGGTAAAGTGGGTAAGAGCAGGCTCACTGCTTAGAATAACATATCTGCTCTGGACATGGTTTAATATTTACTCCGTGCCAAGCACGGTGGTAGGTATTGTACTACACAGAGATGAATAAACTCATACTTAGAAGAACGTTCTTTTTTCACCTTCTGTCCTCTGACACTCTTCTCAGAAAGTTGGTACAGCAAACAGTATCTCGTGACACTGAAGAGTGTTCATTATGCCAACGACTACACTGGACATATTTCAAATGTAACATATCCAATGACAAAAATACAAGGTCAGTATGATTATTCAAATGTAACATATCCAATGACAAAATACAAGGTCAAATGTAACATATCCAATGACAAAAATACAAGGTCAGTATGATTATTCCATTTTGTAGACACAGAAAAAGCTATTGAGAGAGATCAAATATCCCCAAAACCTAAAACATCCCAAAGGAGAGGGGTAAATACTCATATAGAATTTCTGGTTCTAAAGTCTGCCCTTACTTACCATATCTTACTACCTCTTAATAAATTGGTACTGCAGTCCATAGCTAGGTGACGGATATTTTTCTCATGAGAAATTTAGCCTGAACTTGTCATTAACTGACAAATAAATAGTATCACATTATCTTAGTGAATTTCAATTTCCAAAACAATGTCACTAGGGCTCTCTGGTTTACTAATCCAAAATAGTTCGGGGATTAATTCCCAGTGTCTGTTCATGGGAATCATAGAAAAATGCAGACTCTTCTTTCTTAAATAAAGGAAACTTAAACAAAATAAAAAAATAATGGTTGAGTTTAGCTCTCATGAAAGTAACCTCCACTAAGCAAAGTATTTGCTACTAAGATTAGAGAACAGGTGAATTGTCATTAAAATGAAAAAATTTAAGAGATTCAAATGTCTATCATCAGCAAATATAAAGCCACAGTAGAGGCAGCAAACCTAATAGGTGGAAGGAAAATATATATGGAAAAACTGAAGGCAGTTAGGATTTGTTCGGGTGCTTTGGAAAACTTAGGGCTCTTTATCATATTCCAGTTCTCACTATTCAGTGTATGGGATTTGTTTGAAAGGACCTATGCTTTAAAGTCAGGCATGACCCCTTGTGGTGCTGTAGTTGGTGGAGGATAAGAGAAAGCTTTGTGTTTCGATTCCCAGGATCACATAGTTACGAGCTAGTGTACAATCTGTGGGATTCCCTTTTCCCTGGCACACTGACAGGTAAAGTCCCTGAGAACCGTGAAGATCAGCTGCACATGGACTTGCGGGAAAAATGAAAACACACTTGTGCTGTTTTAAGCCACCAGGATTTGGACATGATTTGACCAGAGTGCTGACAACTCATTCTAAAAACAAAGCAGCTCAAGTTGACACTATTAAGGCAGTGGAGGTCTCTGAGGCCGGGCGGGGGTCATTTCAGGTGAAATAAAGGACTGGAAACAATTATTCATCAGTAATCATCTTGGAGCCAGGAGCCATTGATTTTTGCCTAATTAACTTCTCTTTATCTAATTACTCTTTACCAAAAGACCTTTCAATGAGAATGTTTCTTATGTAGACTTCAGGAATATGGTACACTAATAGGTTGATTGAAACATCTGCTCTCTTTCTGTTAATTATATTTCTTCATTATTAAACTGATTCCTTGATATTCTAAGTTATTCATCAAATTTCTATTTGTTGGGTTAATGTAACTCTGACTTCGACAGAACAGTAGTATGAACCTGAGTCCATTGGCTAAAGTGCATTTGGGGAACCAGACAACTGTTTCGGGGAGAGGAAGAGAGAGGGGGAGAGGGAGAGAGAGGGGGAGAGTGAAAGGGAGGGGGAGAGGGCCAGAGGAGGGGAAGGGGAGGGGTGGGAGAGATGGAGATAGGGAGAGGGATTCTTAAAAGTTCCTTCTCTCATAAAATGACCAATTACTTCACCTCTTAATCCTTTTGAATCCAACGAATCAAAATGTGCTCTTGAACTATGTCTACATTTTAATCAGTGCTCTTCAGATATTCATTTCTGGTAGAGAAGGCAGATGGTAAAAAGTAAAAGCAGAGGTATCTCTACTTTCCCTATTGGATTTCCAGACTGCCTCATGTGCTTGGAAATTTTGTTGGACAAATAACCTCCTCCATCAATTTGACAGGTCTTTTTGGTTAACTTGTTTCCATAATAAATGTTCCATCACCTACATCTATTTTTATTAAATAAGGTGTGGTGAGGAAGAAGAAAAGGTTTTATACAGTCCGTGAACACTTGTGTTTTCAGCATATGGTGTTTTTAATTTGTGTGCCCATGTCCTGTTAGAACAGTATACACCAGATTATGAATGTCAAGCTTGTAATAAGATTATTTTCTATCCTCATCAGTTTTTATAGGAATTCATAGACAGGTTATACCGGTTGAGACCCACAAGCATTTGACAGCACCCGACTTATAAATTACTCTGTTCCTTCAGCTGTTGATTGATTTCTGGACATAAATAACAAAGGAAATGCCAGGGTAATAATTCATCCATTCTTTTTGGTCACGTCCTGCTTTTCAGAAACATTGTTTATTTTGCTTGGGTTCTGACTGGACTTACAATTTATGGGGTCATCTACACACACTGTTTTGCTGCTGCTCTTTGAGATCATCATCCCACGGAAAGAAAAGCAAGAAACACGAAATTTTGTGACTAAAGCCAAGGCTCTATACCTCTGACTACCTGAAATGATTTTGCTAGAAAGGAGTCAACATGCAAATCTTTAAAAAGAAAGCAGCTTTTGTTGAATCCAGTTTTCCATTGAATTGATTTCAATCCTCAGCCCAATATTCCAGACATTTCATGACAGCACCTTTCATTTATTCATTGTTTCAATCTCTTTCAGTCTCTTCCATCCAATCTTCCTTCCTTCCCTGCTCCCTCCTCTCTTCCCTCCCTCACTAAAACATTTACTAGCTTCTAGGCCAGGCTTCTTAAGCTCAATCAAATATTTGTCATTCTTTAAACATATTTCATTGTTGACCCCTATGTCCTTGCCCATAACATTTTGCTTGCTGGAAACACTCTCTTCCTTTCCTTTTCTGTGATCACCATAAGCAGCTCCTATTGTCAAGTCATTTGATATATTCCTTCTTCCACTAAACCTGGAACAAACATTTGAAACTGTTTGCAATACTTTAATCCTACCTCTCTCCTTTGCCATTACCAAAGTCTCCAATATTTTAGAACTATTTGCATGCACACTTTTTTAAAAATTACTCTTCTAGACTGTTGGCGTGCTAACTGCTTATGGAGGGAGATGCACCTGCATAGGCCATATTAAAAAAAATAAAACTAAATAAAACCCGAAATGATAACAATAAATATTACAGGAAGGTCACAATCCTAGAGGACAAACAAACCAATCTGAGACTTCCCTCTGTCATTTACTGAATTGAAATTCTGAAGACTTGTTTGCATATCAATTGCTTTATGTGTAAAGTGAATATAACAATAGCTATTTTTTTTTCCTCCTTGAAACATTTATAACTTCAATATATATGACTCTAAAACAAACCTTCTGTTAAATGATTCAACATTAGATAAATCAAAGGATCTCACTATCAGAGGTAGAGGCTTTAAAACATACAGGGATAATTTTGTAGAGTAGGGATGAAAGATTCAACACATAGACTCTCTTTAAGGTAATAATAACAGATATTCATTAGTGAGCGTTTCATAAATGGCAGGTATTGTGCAAGGTATTTTAGATAATGCTCTTCTCTCGCCAGAACAAGTATACAAACAAAATAGTGTGAGTGGATTTGATTGCATGTACTTTACTGGGGAGAAAACTGAGGCAGTTAGATTAAGTCACTTGGCCCACACAGAGTCAGAATTGAATGTTTGCTGTTATGAAAGCCCATGTTTTTTCTACCACTGAAACCAAAATTTCTACGCATTCTATATATGCATGTTAATTGGTGTCAGTAAATCCCGCATTATCATGCATTTGTGAGCACAGGGTGCAATTAGGGTCTTTAAATGTCTCATGTCTAAATTAGATTTCTTTCAATTAACTTTAGACTTTAAAGGTAGGGATATGTTTGATTGTCACACCTAATAAGTAGCATTTTCATTAACTCAAGTAACTAGTGACTGTGCCCAAGGGGCCATATGACCTACACTGTCTTGTCGTCTGTCTCTCCACCCGACTTCTGCCTGCCACCCCAGCACTTGCTGTGAGGTGTATTTCCAGCTGAGGGCATTGTTCACACAAAATCACCTGGACTCTGTTTGTTTGCTTGTTTTCTAGGTACCTCTTTGCATAAACCCGTGATGCAGACTGGAGACTTGGAACCCAGCACACCGAGGGCAAATGAGAGGATGATAGTCAAAGTCCCCATGCAAGACCCTGGCACTCTTGTGTCTAGCAGTCTAGATGTGGGGTCCAAGAAGAATTCTCTATCTTTATGAAATGCCAGATACAGTTCATGCCTCCTATCTCAGACAAACATGAGCCAAATGTACTACATCCTTATTTGTGCATAAAAACCAGTGTCACCTATGCTCTGGACAATCAATAGAGCAGTCACACATGCTTATTGGATCCTAACACCACCCGCTGAGTGAGGTGACTCTCTTCGCCTCTCAGTTACAGCAGGTGGTCTTGTTCTTTTAATGTCCTCTTTTATTTCCTTGGGAAACCTTTGTCATGCTTATTTTCCTCTCTTGCAACCATTATGTTATTGATATATATCATTAATTTATGAATGACATGTCGTTTTATGATGTTTTCTTTTGTACATTAGAACACATTCTGTACTTATTTTCTCCTTTAGTACTATGATTTTAATATTGATCCATGTTTCTATGCATACAGCTACCCCTTTTGTTACCTGCACTGTTATTTATCCTACCCTAGTGTCAAACATTTAGACTCTCTACAGCTTCATCCTTTCCAAGCAACATTGTGTTGGACATTCTCATGTACACTCTCTATGAACCTGTGTGAGCTCTCCTCTGGGGATTATCTGTCTATAGGATATATGATATGCACAGATTAAATGGACAACATTTTGCTCTAGAGAGTTCTACATATGTCTGAACTCAAAGAAATACTGCTCAAGATTGCTTGTACTTACACCCACACTTACCCATGTCTGGCATTACTCAGACTTCTAAGTTTGGATAAGCTGATGCATGCAAAGCTATATTTCATTGTTTTAATTTGTATTTTGCTAATATTGAATTTGAAACTACATGCTCTCTATAAAGAAAATAATCTTTGATGATTACATTTATGATGTATTCCTAGGATCTGTTACTGACAGGTTGTAAGTTCTCCGTGTTTATTGAATGTCTCATCATATACTAATCCTCTATTTGCACATCTATTACTATTACCATTACTGTTTATTTATTGGATTTTCTGCATTTCATTTTTATTTGTTTGTGTTCATAATATATTCTAGATACAAGTATGTATACTTTTTATTTAGTCTTTTCTCGCTGTGAAATATTATCTTTGTTGATATTTCTTTAACCTGACAAAATTTCTAATTTTGGTATAATCAAATAAATACAACGTTTTGTCACATAGTTTGTTCTTTTATCCTACTGTTAATGTAAAAAGCTCTTATAATCTTTTTTTTTTTATTTTGGAAATTTCTATTGTTCTGTGCCCAAGTTTAGAGATTTTATCCTCTGTCTACTAATGTCCAGTCTACTAGTGACTTATCAAAGGTGGTTTTCATTTCTGTTGGAGTATTTCTGATCTTTAGTATTTCTTTTTCATTTATTCTTTGAGTTTCCAATCTCTTTGCTTATATCATTTTGTCCTATTGTCTACTTTATTAATTGGTATTAACATCATAGTAATCATGGTGTTTGTTTGTTTTTTTTTAAGTTGCTAGTCTAAAGGGTTTCCACCCTCACCATTGCTTTTCAACATCATATTATAAGTCCTAGTCATAGCAATGACAGGAAGTAAAAAGGATTCAAATTGGAAAGAAAAAGTATAACTATCACTATTTGCAGAAGACTGATAATATATGTAGCAAACCCTAAAGACTTCACCAAAAGTTATTAAAATGAATAAATTAGTATAGTAAAGCAGCAGTCTACAAAAGTAATATATAAAAATCTGTTGCATTCTTATATGCAAACAATGGAATGGGAGAGACTGAAATTAAGAAAATTATTCAATTCAAAAAAACAAAAAGAAGTCAATACCTTGGAATATACTTAACAAAGGAGGTGAAAAACCTATGCAATGAAAACTACAAGACAAGAGAAGTAGATAAATGCAAAGAGATGGAAAGATATTCCCTGTTCATGTTGGGGACAAATTAACATTGTTAAAATGGCCATGTTACCTAAAGCAATCCCCATCAAAATTTCACTGGTATTTTAAAGGAAATGGTAGAAAATAGTTTTGTATGGAGTTGCACAAGACCCCAAAGAGCCAAAGCAATCATGGAAAAAAAGAACAAAAGTGGAGGTTTCACACTATCAGATCATGAGCTAGACTACAAAGCAAGGGTGATCAAAATGGTATGGTTCTGGCATAAAAATAAGATACACATGTAAGTAGACTAGAAATGAATCACCAGAAACAGACGCACATATGTAGTCAGTTAATTTATAACAAAGGAATTAAAAGCATACAATGCAGAAAAGGAAGTCTTTTTAAAAAATGGTGTTAGGCAAACTGGACAGCCACATATAAAAGGATGAATGTAGGCCACTTTATAATGTCCTGCACAAAAATTGTTTCCAAATGGATTAGAGACTGGGTCTAAGACTAGAAACCAAAAAATACTTAACAAGGAAGCATAGACAATACATTCCATGACATGGAATTTAGAGAGGTTGCTGAGGCCTCAACTCCAGCAACAGCGAAACCAATCAGCAAACCTAAAAGCAAACAAATTGGACTATATCAACCTAACAATCTTCCGTACAGCAAAAGTAGTTGTCACCCAATGAAAAGACAGCCTACTGAATGGGAGGAGATATCTGCACATTATACACTAGCAAGTGTTACCATCCAATATACCTAAAGAACTCATAAACCTTGGCAGCAACGACAATAGAAAACAAGCAAACGACCCAATCAAAAACTGGGTAGAAGGTCAGAATAAACACTTCTCCAAAGAAGATATACAGATGTCTAACAGGCACATAAAAACATGTTCTTCCTCTCAGGTTATTAGGAAAACGCAAATCAAAACAACAATGAGATATCACCTTACTCCTGTAAGAATGTCTCTTATCCAAAATACTTGAAAAGCAAATTTGGAGAGAATGTGGAGAAAGGGAATACTTTTACACTGTTTATGAGAGTGTAAATTATGTAACTTTTATGAAAAGCAGCATGGAAATTCCTCAAAAACTGAGAATTGAAATTCTATATGATCCCATTAATCCACTTCTGGAAATTTAACTAAAAAACGAAACAAGACAAAACATTAAACATTAATCCACAGAAATATGTATATATTTATAAAGAAACAAAGAAGATTAATAGAAAAAGCAAAGCAAACCCTTGGGCACTGGCAAGTGAGCTGAAGTTATTAGAGGGGTACAGGGTAAGGGTCAGAAACAAGTGGTGGGGAGTTCCAATGGACACCGAAAGACTGCTGGTAATTTATTGGTGGGCATGCTGTGTTATCATATATTTGATGAATAGTAGACATGTTCATCAAAAAAATTATATTATTTTCCAAATCAAATTTACCTCGAAAATTTTTAAAAATAATTTCTGGTCTGATAATTCTAACATCCTTGCCATTTCTGAGTCTGGCTCTAATTTTTGCTCAATGGTTTTTGTCTTTTAGTAAGCCTTGTAATAAATAGTTTCTTGATAGTTTGATATAATACTCTGGTTTAAAGGAGTTGTTATAAATAGACCCTGAGTAATATGATAGTAATGTATAGGGAGAGAGGACACATTATATAATCTTATGATAAATTCTCAGTTTTTGAGAGTCTGTGCCCTTGGATTACGAACTTCCCAGCTAGTTTCCCCTCTCTTCCTTAGATGGGACAAGATGATTAAGGTGCGTTGAATTTGGGCATTTACTAGACTCAAAAACCACCAGTAACTTACGCTTTGGGGAAACAGTTTCTCCTGGGTACATACTTATAGATGAAGAATAGACTGTTCAGGTGTATTTAAAAATTATTTTTCCCCTTTATGAAGCATAAGGGAATTTTTTGCTATATTTACAGTGAGGCCTGATGGTGTTCTGGAGGTAAAATTCACAAAAGTGTGGGGATACTCCAATGACAGATCCTCTCTTCAGTTTTTAACTCCCAAACTTGTCCACCCTGAACCTTCGGAAAAGTGTCAGTTACCGTTTATATTTTCGTAGACCTGTACCAGTTTCCAAGGATGTTTCTAATCTTTAGGTTTCTGCTCTAGTAAGTGTAGTTATCTGCATTCTTCTTTCTGTCTGTTCAATTTTGGACTCATTGTTTTGCCTTATGATCTCATTTCTAAGAAAAGTTGCCAATTTTTCAGTTTGCTACTCTTTTTACTTATTTTTAAGGTGGTATGATGACTTCCACATTGTTGATATGCTAGCTAGAAGAATAGAAGTCTATGTTTATCTTAGCCAAAATTTCCATTTAGAATAGATTTATATTTAGAGAATTATTGCAAATATCACGTGTAGAATTTCTACATACCTACCATTTTGCCTCATTACTAATATCTAACATTCATGTGGTAACTTTGTCAATATTAATGAAATGATATTGATTCATTGTGAATAAGTGAATCTATAATTTACTGAGATTCACATAGTTTTTGTCTACTTTCCTTTTCCTCTTTCAGGATCCTATCCCTGATACCAGATTGCATTTAGTTGTCATGTCTTCTTAGAATTCCATTCACTGTGATAACTATACTTTTATGATTGCTTTTCCCATGGTTCTCCTTAATTTCATCAATGTTTTTCCTTATGTCATTGGATATATTTTTACTACTAATTGAAATCATTAGTCTCCTTGGGGGTCTAGTCAGATTAAATGTTAAATGTGTTTCTCTCTGATGTTTTCTTTGAATGGCTGCATTTCTCAATCTTCCAGTTGTTTGGGTGGAATGCTCCATGCTCCCAGTAGGTCTCAAAAAAATATATCTGCTGCTGAGTAGAGGGAAGAGTCCAAGCCCATTCCCTAATAGCCTGAGCTCTTCCCATGGGTTCAGAAGATCAGAGGGGAGGTATCTTAGAACTGCTGTCATCACTCTCGTGGCTGCCTTTTCATTGGGTAAATCCTGTGATCATGGATTCTCCTTTAAGTCCTTTGAACAAGTTAGTAGATGGAGAAAACTCTTGAGGTTGAAATGCACTGAGACAGAATTTGGAAGGAGAGGAGAAAGGAGAGTGAGTGTCAGCAGGAGTAAGGCTTTCTCTAGATAGTCCCATGCATTTTAGCTGGGTTTTAGCAACATTAAAAACACAATCACTGCTGCACATTGACTCCCTGGGGCACCAGGCTGATCTGATATCTTCCCAAGTTAAGTGAAAAAAGTAATAAAAGATATTCAATGCTCTCCAGAACCTGTCTGTGCTTGGCATCTCACTCCTAGTGCTTCAAGGGGTCCTCTACCACACATCACTTCACACAAATGTTTTGGTGTCCCCAGGGAATTGTCAACAAAACTCTTGGCTTCATACTTTTTTCCCCTAACCTGTCATTTCTCCAGATTTGTCTGGAAGTGAGAGTTCACAGTTTATGCTAGATCTCCATAATTTCAAGAGATAACTGACCCTTAGGGAGTCTAAGTTCCCCAAATGAATAAGAAGTAAATGTATAAGAGACATGCTAATATCTGAGGACTCAAAAGCCTATCCACTTTCCACACAGCTTCTTAAACCTACCTGCCCAGTTTGTGAAACACAACATAGATCCTTGGAGTACAAAGTCGATGATCAACTTCATAAAGTTCAGTGGGTGAATTGTATACCTGAAAAGGAAGCTTGATGGACTGTTTCCCTGATGGGATTTCCCAAATTTATCAATAATTTAAAGAGGAGTAATTACTGCCTCTCTCTTTCTTATCACTCATTCATTCATACACTGATTCAACAGAAATACAAAAGGAACTGCTTGGAAAGCTATTGATCTGCACATTGATATAAACTATGAAAAAATTGGCCATTTTTATAGATAATTTTCTTCTTTCTAATAGGAGTAATCAGAGTGCTCTCCTATATAAACAAAACGAAAAGTCATCCACTACAAATATTTGGTCACACATGATTGCACCTCTAAAAGATACAGCTCTACATACTCGAATACATATTTTAGCCTAATGAAATATAAGAAAATACTTAGAACTCCCCTTGAACAAACTGCTAATTAGGTAATTATGATATTAAGTACTCTCTAGAACTTTCTTTTTATCCCTCCATCCTCTGCTCCAAATAATAGTTCGTCTATGCTTTTACTTACTCCTGAAACAATGTGTTTGAAAAAAATCACATTTAGTCAAGATAGCATATCTCATTCAGATTTGATTAATTTCTGAAAATCTTTGTCCCCAAATTAAGTCTCCAAGTTGAACATTAAAACAATATTGGGGATAAGGTCAAAGTTCCTTTTCAGTTTCCAGAAAGCATGTCCATCACAATTCCAGTCATGAAGTTAACTAGCAAATAAAAGAAAGCAGGTTTAAAAAAACAAACAAAAATTAGCTCTGATTGTGTTTTTTAATGTGGAATCACAGACTATTGATTTAATGCACTAGTGATTTGGAAATGAATGCCAGCAGATAAGAAAATGAAGTCACCCTTAATGATGGGCTCTAGGATTATGTGCTTAAACATTTCTCTTTCACTAACTTATCAGACAACCAAAAAATTGAAAGCAATTTGCATTGGAAGCAGAGAGATACTTTCTAATGGCTACATTCCAGCACTCTGGAAAAGCCAATAAAACCAATTACTGGGCAGTTGTATTGCTCATTAAATGATCAGCATAAGCAAATAACATGGAACAGGATCAATCACCTGTTTCTTTCAGAAACAGGAAATTTTGGTAATGTGGGGAAGAAAGAGAAGTTGTAGACACTACTGGCTTTTCTGGGGAAATGTGTGAAAGCAACTGTTATTTTCCATGATGCATTAAATAGGTTCATTTAAGAGGTTCTCCAAATGCCCACACTGGAGCACTGAAGGGTAGAAAGAGGGAAAAGATGGGGAGAAGAGTTCCATCTATACTTTGTCACAATATCTTCCATGATGTAGAAAGCACAGGCAAATATTGAATATTTGTATAAAAGAATTCTTATCCTTGGAGAAAAGTAGATAGCAGGACAAAGGGCAGAATTCTTCAGTTTGAAATTATGTTAGCCCCATCATTATGTGAACGCGCACGCACGCGCGCACACACACATACACACACACATACACACACACATACACACACACACACACACACACACACACATACTGAACCTCTCCTTCCCAATATAATATTCAAAAGTCCTGAAAGGAAAAAAATGATGGGGCATGTGACTATCTTAAATTTATTAATCTGTTACATCAGCACTTTCCAACTGGTGGCAATTTTGCCCAGCCCTGGGACTATTTGACAATATCTGGAGATTTTTTGGTTCTCACCATGGAGGAGGATGCTATTGGCTTCTACCACAGAAAGGTATTACAATGCACAGGAAAGCTCTAACCTAGTAAAATATCATACAATATAAAATATTAGTTGTGACAAAAATGAGGATTCATGAAGCACACAGTAACAGATAAAATCAGCTCTGTGAAATATAGCTCACTGCTTTATTTGATTTCATGACATTTGTACAAATTTCAAACTTTTATTAATAAGTATTAGAAAGAAATTTTAAATACTATGTCACCTCTCAGGTATAAATTTAACACCCAAATGAGATCAGTTGTGTCCTTTCTCAATTCTGCAATATCACCATCAATATCATCATTGTCATCATCATCATTATCATATATTTTAGCAAAGCCAAATAAAATGATTGCTTTTTTTTTTCTTAAATTGGAGAAGACACTGTGGAGAAATCCGTTATCTTGGCACTGAGAGCTCAGCGCTGCTTCCTCAAGAGTTGAACACAAGGCAGGTGATATCTTTCAAGACAACTGGTATAGTCTTGAAACGGTTCATTCATTCTTACAAGGTATTTAGTGACCGACTGCATAGTGGACATTTTGCTAGACACCAGAGCATTGATAAGAAAACAAATGCCATACTTCTGCTTACAAAACTTATAGTTTCATGGCCTGTGAGTTACCAGTGTGGAGTGTGAAAGTGAGGTAATAGTGCTCACAGGTAAGTGAATACAATTATTGCGACAGGAAGGCTAATCTCCCCTTCACCAAAAGAGATTGCTTCTTCATCTAGAATTGTGGCTATGTTACATAACAGTACCCTACAAAGAGAAATTGAGTGGCAGGTTGCTAATCACAATAGATATTGGCTTGTCCAGAAAGGTCCAATAATACTCAGAAGGTATCTTTAAAAGAGAAAGAGTCAGAAAGGAAGGTAAGACAGGTAGAAAGGTAAGAGTGATACGATGTGAAAAAGGCTTGTCCTGTAGTTCCTGGTTTTACAGTTGGGAGAAAGAGGTTAGTCAAGGAATGTAGGTGAGTTCTGGAAGTTTGAAGGGTCAAGGAAATGCATAGAATTTTCAGAAGGAATGAAACTCTGTTGACACTTTGATTTTAGCCAAATGAGACTCACGTCAGAATTTGACATTCAGAACTGTAGGATATAAAATTTCTGTTGTTTTAAGATAATATATAAGTGGTAATTTGTTACAATAATGGGAACTAAATGCAAATGTCAAGTACTTGGAAGGGACCACAAATGCACCTAAGCAAGGTACAGAGGAATAAATTCTAAGCTGAGTTCTGAAGGATTTGTAAGTGCTAGGTTTTTGAAGAAGATTAGAATAGTGTTCCAGGCAGAAAGAATAGAAGTAAAGGGTTGGAAGTGAGCAAGAGTGCTTCTGGTGAAATATTTTTAGTTGCTCAGGTAGCAGTGTAAGATGAATGCCCATGAGAGACAAAGCAGGAGAGATAAACAGAGGTCAAATGATAACTGTGGTCATCCTGCTAGTGATATAGGTTTGAATCTGAGAAAAGATACCAATAGTGACTTTCAAATAAAGGAATAACATGACCTAATTTGGGGGGTAGGGGGGAGATATGCTTTGATTGGTGAATAAAGAACAGACCGAGTGAAGGCAAAGTAGCAGTTGCAACAGTCCCTGGGATCCTGGTCACCACCGACACAAGGTCAGGACACTGGAAATGGATATAAATAGATGAATTAAGACAGGTGGAATTATTTATAATTATTGAAACAGCTAGGTGTTGATGGTGATAATAAGGGGGAGGTAAGTATGAAACCCAGGTATTTGATTTAGAAAATGAGTCTGGTGAGAGATTCTTTCACTAGAATGGAGAAATATGAGCAGTGAGTGATTTCATCCAGAAAGAAAGATCGGTGTCAAACACAGGACCTGAGAACTATCTGAGTGGACCGGACGGCCAAAAAGGTCATTTGTTGGTCTCCATGGTTTCGCGATTTCTCACAGCTGCACGTCTCTATGCACGATCCCTTGATCATGGCTGGAATCTAGAGTTCCTAGAAGGTGGTCCAGGGAAGATTTATACCTGGATGACTCACCTCAACACTTGTGAGTAAGTTTTGTTTTTTCATCTGGAAATTGGTCTTAGGATCATCAACCAAAAGCAGTTGTTAATAATACAAAACAAATAAGTCAGCAAAGTCCATCATTTAAAATTACTGTGTTCTGAATCAAAAGTACCAAAAATGGTGAGCTATAGAATCCTTATACAAATTTCTTGTCTTTTTCTCACATATATACAAGAGTATCAAAGTGTTATTAAGATGTCTAAGATGAGGAAGGGATGGGCAGGTGGTGGGGGGCCAGGGGGGGAGAGAGAGAGAGAAAGAAAAAGAGAGAGAGAGAGCTTTCCCTAAAATACAGTTGAATAGAGCAAAAGATTCTTTTTCCTAAAAGATAGTTGTATAAAATATACCCTTGCAATGACTTTGAGTAGTCCAAGTTCTGGTGCAATAAGTAGACATTTCCAAGTCATTAGTGTTTTGTGAACATTATTCACCTGTGGCTGATTTATGTGCAACAAACATTTGTACATAAATTTGTTTCTGAATACCAGTAGATCCTGGTGAGTCACAGAATTATTTACAACTCCTTACATTCTTCTAGGTGTATGTCGCAGATGTTTCGTTTCATTGCTGATAATATGTATTCATAAATATATATGTATGCAAAGACTTTAAAATTTGGGAACTTTTGTCATTTAAAATATATTCAGTATGCCTGCAACTCTTGTCTCTACCCAACATCACTCTTTTCACTCCTGCCTTATTTTTTTCACACCTATATAATCAGCTTTCTTGCATTCTTTTCCCACCTGATCTTGCCCGTATTGAGCTGAGCATTCTTTAACCTCTGCAGATTCCAATCTTGCTCATTTTCCTTTTCTTCTATCTAATTTTGTATTCTGGCATGGTATGTATTTTTATAAAACTTTAGCTAGGAGAGTGGGAAGAGTAGACTTAGATTAGAATATAGTTCCATTCACTTGCTAGCAATGTGACATTAGCAAGTTAGATAAAACTTCTCTAAATCTCAGTTTCTTTATTTGGAAAGTGGGGATAATAGTACCAACCTTGTTAAGTTTATTTTGCAGAGGAATAATATGCTTTGTATCACAAAGTGTTTCAGGCAAGAATTTTCCTTTTATTCTCTTTACCTGAGGTATTTTGCTTTTGAGAATATCCCTGGGTATGCAAATGTACACAGTCCAGTGGATAATGTTGCAACAGATGGGCTCAGCAATGAGAATCTTCAACAAAACCTAGCAAGAAATGCAGGGATAAGAAGAGACTTTGACTTAGTATCTTCCCCTTTTGATACAATTCTACATAGACCAATCTAAGAATCTACTACTTTTAGTCCAGAATTTGAAGATCCAGATCATTTTAGGAGCCTAAGTAATATATATATATATATATATATATATATATATATGAAAATTTGAAATGGAATAACTTTAACTTCCTCTGTACTTATGTGGGTGCTATCATCTCTAGGATATAAACTTGACATGATCTTTTAAAATCAGCAACAAGGATGGCATCTGTACCATCCAATTTGATTAGCTTGCGTCTGGTATTTGTGCTAAACTAAAAAAATTAATATAATAATTGATTGAACGAAGACAATCTTCTAAGTGTCTTTTCATGCTTGTTCCAGGAAAATACAAAAAACAAAACAACATTATTTCAGAATCTTCTTCCTTCTCAGTGTCTTCCTGAAATCCAGTATAGGTTTAAACTTCTTTCTGGATAACCTGTCAGGAATAAGAAATTTGGGTATTTGGTGAGTATTTTTCATTGCAAGACTCATTCATTTTTCATACAAATTTTTGATCCTGAGCTTTTGTTCAGGATCAACTAGTAAGTATTTCATGATTTGAAGGCAATGCAATTATGGTGGCAACCATTCCATTCTGCTTGGTGTCAAAAATGCAACCATGAATGAGATTAAAACAAATGCACATGGATGTGTTCAAATAAAACCTCATGTACAAAATATGTAGGGAGCAGGATATTCACATAGGCCAGAGTTTGCAGACCCTTACTCTAAATGACATGGGCTAATTTCTATCATTTGATATTATTCCCCTTCAACAGGACAAAACTAACCTACACTATCAAAATGTCAAGACTAAAATGCAGTTAAGGAAATTGTCTAGTGAGATAAGATAAATTAAGAAAAAAGAGCTGCAGCTCTGATTCCAATTGCAAAGAGAATAAATTCATAGACTAAGCACTCTGTGGTGAGAAGCACTGGGAGTCCTATCAGATTCTCTGCAGTGAATAACCAATCACTTTTTCCAATTCATTATGATTACAAAGTATAAAATCATGTGCTTCAATGACAGTAGCAAATTGTTAAACATTTTCTAAATATATATTTCAAACACAATCAAGATAAACAATTAACTAGATATAAATGTTTCTTCCTGCATATACATATATGTCTCTGTGTGTATACACAATATATATATATATATATATATACATAAAATATATCTATAAAACTTCACATAATTCTGTATGAATCAGTAACAACCAGATAAGATAAGAAGCAGCAGGGGCTCATGGACCATTCAATGAGAACAGTGAATGATGCAAAACAAGGCAAAAAGCAAGTGTCAACCTGGATAGGTTTTTGCCTGAAAGTCTTATCACACTGATTCACAGGACTATCTGCTGTTTTCACTGGAAATAAATATGCACATTATCCTAACTATCTTACCATTCAAGGTATTTCATAACGTAGATCCAGCCATATTGTCTTGGCAATGCCTCCATCTGCAGTCACACAGGATGTTTTCCTGTGTCCAAGCAGCCCTCTGCTTCCCCATATCTGCCTTTGTTCATGCTGTTCTCTAGGTCAGTATTGTTTCAAAAAGTCCATCTTCAGTAAACCCATCATTAGCATACTTCAAAAATCGAAGTCACATGAAATCACATCTCTCATCCACTGGATGGAATCTGATCATTCCTTGGACAACTATAAAGCTATGTATACTTTTTCTCTGACTTCTCTGGCTTTAAATAATGTTGCAATGCTCTCTGTACTATCCTAAGATTAGATAGTGAACTCTTAATATGCCCAACATTGTATCTTTTAAAAAATACACATATGAAATAAGGATTATTTACCACTGAGTCATTTAATATATGACACTGACCCCACACCATAAGCATGTTCTTTGTGAATCTGTATGCCTGTCCTTTCTCTCTTCCACAAGGACAAAGTGACAAGAGAGTTTGTATACATAAAACCGTAAGACAAGGTAATCTGTGGCATCAAAGGTAAAACAAACAGATGCAGGACTCATTTATGAAATTTGCAAGATGGAGCCTGGAGAATGAAAATGAAATTTATAGTTCATTTATATCCTTCTGAATGTCACTGTAAAATACACATTTCATTGGGCAGAAGGAAGCTGGCCACGACTAACATTCAATTCAACCACAGCCCACAACAATTGCTCATTTCCACTGTGGATCTGGAAGATGTTGCTTTAGGATAAAAACTTAATTGGGCACACTGAAGAAAAGAGTTGCCATTGGTAAGTAAGTAAAATTTTTATCATCCCTATCAAAGTTATATAGTTACAGAATTATGAAGTGAAGTTGGTATTTGCTCTGCAAATGAATAAAACTCTGAATAAAAAAAGAAGCTCACAAAATTAAGATATATTTGTGACACATAAGGAAAAAAATAACCAGAGTTTCACTGAGGTGTTTTATTATTTTTATTACTGCATCTGAAACAGATAAAGAATTTTTGACCATGTTGCATGTTACTGGTTTTTCTTTATATTTAATTGTAAATAAGCAAAATTCTGATGATTGTTTTATTGCTATTAATTCAAGATTATTTTATTCATATGCAACTTTTTTTCAGATAAGAATGTTCACTGTAAAATTGAGGTACTGCAAGCAAGCTGTTCTTTCCTCTTATGGTGTGTACCCCAAATTCCATGGATAAAGGGAAAAAGACAAAGAGAGGTAGGTGAATATTCTACGAAGTGAGTTTCTTTACCAACCAGGCACACAGCTTTTTCTGGAGATTTTCTTGCCAGCATGTGGAAGGAGCGAGTATACAGATTCTGTTTTCTTGGCCTCTTATCTCACCAGGGATGACACCATTGACTGCTAGCCACCAATGCAATTCCTTCTTTTTAAACTAAAAGCATGGGGCTGTCTAAATGAGGAGAGTTAAGCAAAGGGCAGAGGTCTCATGATGGTTTTCTTTGTGTCCACTTGATGAGGCTAGAGCCTCAGTGTCTCAAACATTCATCTAGTTTTTGCTAAAAAAGATGTGATTAACATCCAAAATCAGTTGACCATAAATCAGAAGGATTATCCTAGAGAACTTGGGTGGGCTTGACTCAATCAATGGAAAGTCCTTAAGAATAAAACTGAAGTTTCCCTGAGGAAGAGGAAATGCCACCTGTGGACTGAGTTTCCATCCATGCCTGAGACCTGAATTTTCTACTGACCTGCTCCGAGATTGCTAGCTGCCCCACAGCCATGCAAGGCAATCCTTGCAAGACAGCTCTTAATACATATTTCTTAATGGTTCTGTTTTGCTGACTGACACTGGCAGTGTTCCAGGAAACCAGAGGATCAGGAATTGAATTACAATAAGTGGAGTAGAAACCAGGTGATCAGAGGAAAGCTGTCTCCTTAAACAAAAAAACAAAAAACAAACCCAAAAAGAGCAGTTGTGTAACCCTAAAAAAAAAAGAAAAGAAAAGAAAAAACAGGCACATCTCAGACCCTCAGTTTTGGTGCCAGTCTTATTTCATACTCATGAGCTCTTGGGTGTCTCCTTGAATTCTCTTATTAGAGAATTAGGAAGGAAATAAAGGAGGGAGGGAAGAATAAAGGATGGAAGAAAGGGAGGAAAAGGAAGGAAGGAAGGAAGGAGGGAAGGAAAGAAGGAAAGCAGGAAGAAGGAAAAGAGGGGAAGGAAGGAACAAAAGAAGGAAGGAAGGAAAGAAGAAAGAAAGGGAGGAAGGAAGGGGAAGAAGCATTTTCACTTATTTATTTGCTTATTTTTGTTCTTCCCTGCCACCCCCTAGTCCTTGGGCTCAAACTCAGGTTTTGCATGGTCCACACCCCACCTCGCTTAGTGCCTCAGCTTCCAGGATGCTCCTCTTCGAAATATTTATTGTGTTCCTTGAATGCATCTGCTATTACCAAATGGCCTTGACAAGGACAATTATCATGTGATCTGAACATTTTAGAGGAGGACGAGATCAATAATTTTTGAGCCATTTATTTCTTATTAATTCAATAATAATTTGTGAATGATAGTCTAATAGATTCGGAGAAGATACAGAAATAACTCTAGCATGTAGAACTTGCTTTCGAAAGCTGTCTGGTCTGGTAAAGAGATATCCCGGGGTCATCACTACAAGTGACATACAGAGCAGGAAAGGTCTATAGTGAGTGAAATGGGAGTTCAGAAATGACTAAAAGTTTCAGAAAAGGTCCCTTAGGGAAGAGGACGTTTGATCCCTACCCAGCATTACCATCAGCATATCAACAGAACCACACATGTCTAAATGAAACCAGCACATTTAGATATACTATGTGAGGTCTACTGTGAAAAATACACTTTTGCCACAACACCTAAGTGAGAATTTAGAATGGTTGACTCCTAGAGTGTCATGCTTCTTTTCTTCTCATCCTGGCTTCCAGCTCAGAGCAGGAGCAGCCTGGTGTGCATGCGTGAAGATACCCCTGTTCACACATCCAAGCTCCCTCCACATCTGCAAATAAGCTTGTGGCCACCCCTTGCGCCTGTAAGGTTTTTCTGGGCTCCGCGAGGAGACAAGCTCAATCAGACAAAAAATGTCGAATAGCCAGGGCTTTATTGGGGTTTGCACACCCGGGCGAAACTCCCAAGTCCGCAAAACGGGCCTGGGGAAGTCACGCCCAGAACAAAGGGTACCGGCTCTTTAAGCAGAGGAATTTCGCGGGCTTCCCATATCGCGATTGGGATTGGCCCTGTGAATCCAGGTGTGGGGGTTGCATCCCTTACTCTGACGTCATCCACCTTTTTCCCGGGCTTGGCTGCCGTTTTCCCGAGCATGGCCGCTGCTGCTTTTGTCCCTGGGCCAGCCTAACAGCGCCCAGGGCACACACATTGGCCATGAAGCCACCCCGAGAGGATAGACTTAGGAAATAACTTGTCAAAGTGGTGGGTTTATTGCAATTTGGAGTGCACTTTAGGTGATAGTTCTCTTTAGCCCAATTGACTCCTGCCTCCTCTCTCAAGGAAAAGGGTCAGAATGGGGCAGCTTCAAGTTTAGGTAAGCACCAGAGTCTCTTCTTACTGAGTGCAATTGTTGATCTATTTGGAGCAGTTATTTTAAATCCCCCACTATCGTTGAGAACTTCATATTCATACATGTGAAGTTTTCAGTGGAAAGAGACAGCATTTTCTTCCAGATATATATTCTGGGGAAGAGAAAATATCTGGTATATCCTATCCCTACATGCTTTGCAATTGCTTAGCGATTGCAAAGTTTCTAACTCACTTTAAAAACACACAGGCTCCATTCAGGTGCTGATGGAGTGTAGGCAGGAATGATAAATGAAGAAGGGACATGAGCAACCAAACAAAAGAACAAGAAATAATTCAGTGTGGCAAGAAGAATGACTTCTTGAGGAAGAGAAATGGGCAACAATTCTAAAAAGCCAATAGAGACACTATGATGGAGGGACTGGAAACATAGAGGAGGGTCAGCGTAAACTTTTTGTCCTGTTTTCAAAAAGAGAGGGGAGAGGTGGAAAGAGGAGTGTCTTTGCCTTGTTCTTACACAATAGTATCTGACAAAGACACTTTTTAAGGATTGCTTTGTGTGTCCAGTTGTAATTTGCAATGGGTGAGGTATAAAGTCATGGTTAGGTCAGAGGAAAATGTGATCATAAATCTGCATGTGAAATGTAGGACAACTTTGCTTCATTTCCAGAAAAATCTTCATTTAGCATTTATATATACACATACAAAGCCAAGAACAAGGCATAATAAATGGAAACCTCTTCTAACCACCCAGGGGGCTGCAAAAATTGTGTGCATTGACTGTTCTACAGATATTTAAAGCTAAGACAGGCCTGTCCCATGGTGCAGCTGAGGGGACTGGAGAAGTCACGTCTTTTCTCTGACCTCAGTGCTCTGCGTGTGCGTGTGTCTGTATGCGCACTTCCACTTGCGTGTGTTTTCTCAGAAAGACTTAAAGCTGGTAATAGATGCTGAGCCGAGAAACTTAAAAGTGAGCATTCGTGTTAAGGTTGCTCTTTGATCCCTAAAATGTGCTTTGGGTTGCTCGTCTGTCTCGGCTTAGAGATCAAGTGACTTTAAAGGTGAATCCTCACTCTCAGAAAGTGTGTTCACGCAAATTCAAGCAGTGAGCAGTGTGTGTTTATATGAAGTCCAGTCACTTTTCGTAAGCAAGGTGCAGAGAGTTTGCAAATTGATCACCTTGGAAAACTTGCTGCTGTGTAAGGATGCATATGATGGAGCGAAATAATATATATCATAACTGTGCTGAGTCGAGTGGTGACTGTAAGTCAAAAATTATGCTAAGCAGGTTACCTGCCTCAGCACATGGAATACAAAGAACAGCAGCCTGTAGAAGGATGTATTATGAGGCTAATTTCCAGTAAGGGATCTGGGGATTCGTAAAAGCATAATACTTTGCTCGAGATCACAGGGTAAGTGGTGAAACTAAGTTCAAAACAAAAATAACAGGTAGCCTTGTGTCCAGAGACCCCGCTCTGAAATTCTGCTAGTTTTTCTCACTCATATTTTAGTTCCAGGAAAGTACACATGCTCAAGAGAAAGAAGCCTAAGCTGGGAGGAAGAAAATCTAGCTTGAGTCTCAATATTTCTTCTAATTAAATATGTGAATCACTTCAGTCACCTTCAGCCCAGAAGAGAATCTCAATTAGTTTCTTCAATGGTCTTTAAAGCGGGTCAGCTCACTCTTCCCAGGGGATTTTTATTTTGTTTTGTTTTAATCTGTTACCGCTAAACCTAGAATATCTATACTCCTCATTCTTCCCAGATATTAGCCGCTGCTCACTTTGGGTTTTTAATCAAAAGCTACATGATGAGACATCATACTGCTCTAAGTTACTGTAAGAATGTTCTATTCATCTTTTATTTATTCCAGGTACTTATTTCCTAGATTAAGCCAGGTTACCAGAAGAATTGGATTTCAAATTTTTTTTTTCACATAGTAAAATTTCACTATGCCTTAGCTTTCGCTCAGAAACAACCACATAGCTTTTCAGTAATGTGTTAGTTATAGATATTTTGTTGAAGATGTCCAGTTCATTACTAAAGTTCCATTTGGAGTGGCCAGTGGAGCAATTTGTCTTTGATATTAATCGGGATAAAGCTTTAGTAGGGCTGAGCAACCAACACTTATTGATCACATAGGTGAGTCCACAGACTATAGCCCTTGTGCTAAACAGAGGCAGAGTCATGTCCATCTTTTATCCACTGTCTGTGGACACAGCAGAGCTGAATAGTTAGGACAGAGAACAGTGGTCCACAAAGCTGAAAAAAAATCTGTTTTCTGCTTTAGACAAAAAAGGTTTCAGATTCCTGAAACAAAGTGAATTTTAAAAAGATTATATATTCCTTTTGCTTCCTTTGAAAGGACCCCATGAGTCAAATATTCTTGTCAATGTTAATTGCAGAGAAATTATCATACATTCCTCTCTTCTATCATCCATGTATTTTTATACTTTTTTCCCTTATTTCTATTTTATGTTATTTGAAGGTAGAGATTCTAGAGGGGTATGCACCGCACTGCTCTACTTTGGGTAGCTAGGAAAATTATATCCTGCCCCTCCATAGTTAGATGTGGTCATGTCTGTATCTCTGGCTAACGAAACATGAGCAGAGATTATGGGTTCATGTAGGAGTCAGTAGATGTGACTTTCCATTCTCTCTGTTGGTGTGATCTATGAGAGTCCAGAGAGCAGAGACTATCATGTCAATTGGACTCTGGCTGCAGGCCACCCAGAAGCTACAACCCTCCTCACAGAGTCACGAATCTAAGTGTGAAATGAACCTTTGTTATTTTAAGTTACTGGTATATGGGGGCATTATCCAGTATAGCAAAACTGTATGTGTAGCAAATATCCCCAATTAGTAATGTAATAAGGTGGATATTAGCCATTATAATACTAACAATTAAATATTATAATGATAATGACAATTATAATAAGATGAATGAATGTTTAGAAGTCTTGAACACTTTGAGAGTCAGATACCTCTTTGAAAATTTGACCAAAGCTAAAAGTTCTTCTCTCCAGAGGAAAAATAAACATACACACATGTGTGCACACACATACATATATACATGCATATATATGTAAATAATTGTTCAAACAACTTCAGGAAGTTACAGATCTTTTGTATACAATGTTTAGCTACTAAGGTAAAGACAATCATAGTGAAAACTGCAAGGATTTTGAAGTCCAAATAAATAAAGGCAGTAAGGATATTGGTTTTTCAATATCAAACCCTGATTCTGTCACAAATTAATCATGTGCCCTTATTCAACTTGCATAAATAATTGGCCTCAATTACCTCATCTGTAGATGGTGATATTAATATCTACTTTACTTTGAAATTGTAAGGTACAAATGTAATGACATGCAATTGTCTGTTACAGTATTTAACAGAGCATGTGGTCAATAAATGCTCCGTTTCTTCACTCCATAAAAATAGTGACAACAATATACAGAGACTATTTCAGGTTAAACTAAATCCAGGCTGGTGTAGGATAAAAAGAGGTAAAAATGTTCCATTTGTGAAATAATAGTTTGAATCTGATAGAGTCTATTACTCTCTTCAGCTTTACAATTCAATCATTAGACAAAGGCCTCTTTATAAAGCAAATAGGTAATATTGGTATAACTCAATAAAACAGTTTTGCCTCATTGATTGTAGACTGAGAAGTTCAGCTACCACAAAAATATACTTTCTATAATGCATGTATCTGTAGTCTTGAATTTAAAATAGCATGTTATATTCAAAGTTCTTACCCTTGGGAAATTTCAATATCAATATCAAAATCCAAGTTTCCATGGCAAAAATAGACCAGGAAGACTTGGTGAATGAAACTTTAGACCTGTGCCTATTTTAAATACTTTAGTATTTTCTTAACTATATATCTCTATTACATATCTGGCCACTTGAGAGACTCTTGAAATAGTCATTCATCTAGATGTGAACCTCATTATTTTATAAATGAGAAAATAAAGGCATCAGTATTAAGTGACTTAATCAGAGACAGTAATCTCTGTATAAAACAGTAGAATAGAAACACTACCTAGAAATCATTCCATTGTTCTTTTTTAGTGCTCCTACATAGCAATATGTTAATTGATCAAACCCAAGATAGTTCAAGAGGAGATCATCTATATTCCATGAGACTGCTGGTAGTATCTGCTGGGGGCTCAAGGTTCCATTAAGCAAGAATGGCAAGAAAATTTCAGAGACATGATAGAAAGCCCATTTCTTCTATTGTGATTTCCTTTCATGTTGATCACCAAGTTCAGAATGACAAAATAAGCCTGATATTCTTATATAGGTGCCTTCTTCATGAATATATTCTTCAAGAATATGATCTTGCTGGTGTGGAAGCTCTTCATGAGATATTAGGTATGTTTAAGAACATGCAATTCATTTTATATTAACAAGTACTAGTGTTGTTAAACTTACCTTAAGCAAAAAAGAAGAGAGATAAGGGGAGAGGAGAGGAGGGTTGGGGAGGGGAGAGGAAGGGAGAGGAGAGGAAAGGAGAGGGGAGACTAATCTTAAGCCCCAGGAGAACATGGACCTATGTGAGAATTTCACCATAATGATCATCACTGTCACACACCCTAACCATCACCATCATTTATTCAGTGTTCATATGTAAAAATAATAGTTCAGCACACATTATGTGTACTGTTTTTTACTTCTTATAATACTCTCTGATGTCTAAAATTATACATTTATTTAATTCTTGTGAATATTTTGTTTTCCACAAAATGCCCCATGACAATAATATTCCATGAGATGAGCAATTTCTATTTCTCTCTTTTTATTTCCAATTGTACTTTCAACACAGATCACAATCCTATGTGACTAGTACATCAATAAATATTGATAATACATATCTATGAAATGAATGAAAAAACCCTCCATAATGCAGACATCGCGTGATTTGAATTACACGAAGAAATTGAAGCTTAAAGAATATCTTAATCTTTCCTCCCCCCAAATGTTCACACAAACAATTTTCTGCAATGTCTTCCTATCCTGAATGCCCATCTACTGCACTGAAATAAATGTTCACTATTACTGAGTAAAGCTATGATTCCTTTCTTTCCATGGTAATTTACTTAAGAAGATACAACTTTTCATAAAGTTTAGGCTCCTATGTCAGACTTTTCCATCTTCTAGCTTATGGGAGTATCACACTCCACAAATAAGTAGCTATATCAGCATATGGAAGACAGCACTATCATGATTTTTTTCATTCAAACTTGATTCCTAAGAGATGAACTATAAGTGAAATGATGATCAACTGGGACAATCTTCCATATTGATTATTGTATCAAAGTAGCTTTTGCTGCATAAAAATAATCGTAAAAATCTCAATGATATGAAAAAATAACCATTCATTTCTTCCTCATGTGTCTAAGGGTCATATAAAGGTGGCACTAACTTTAAACTTAAGGTTGAATTCAATATTGGTCCATGAGCTTTCAGCATGTTTGTCACAGCCCATTGGCTAAAGAAGGTCACATGGTGAAAATATCATCAATGGTTCAATGAAACAAGGACGTATATACTCTTATAAAGATGTAGGAGGAGAGAGAGAGCAATTACTTGCTAAAGATATTCCAATTCACTCTAGCCATTTTATCATGTTTATGGAATCCTCATTCCCTTCAATGGTGACCCCATTTTGTCGTGTGTAATGCACACCCACGTATAATGAGCACCCACATTTTTGGCTCAAACTTTCAGGAAAAAAATCTTTCATTTTGGTCTTTAATTCAAATTTGTATTTGCTTTTATAAGGTCTATGTTTTTATTGTATTATAAAGGGATTTCAGCATTTGTTTCTTAACATATTATGGCAAAAGAAGTTTCATGCAACAAATCATTACAAAACACAGGAACAGATACAAGGTACAGGGAGCTTTTGTTCCTGTGGCTCCACCATCTGATGGCACTCTCTGTGGGAGGAGGTGCATGGTGTCTCTGGGCAGCTCTGTCGCCATGCTTTTTAAAATATTCAATAACCATTAGCTTGAAGATTGCAGAGTTGGTATTTTTGCAAAAAATATCAGATTACTAGCTCCCGCTTAAAGTGTAGGAAATGAAATGTTGTGCTGCTCACCCTGTGGTCATAAAGTCAGGATCACCTCTCTTATCAAGTCAGAGTCACTTACTCTGTGGACAGCAACGCAACACTCTTCAGTTCATTTAACTGAATCGTTGGCTGAAAGTGCCTTCATTACATTTGTCACAAACTCAACTAAACCAGTGATGGCATTCTAGAGTATTATTTTGCATATGGACTTTGTTATTGATTTCTAGAGATACGCTTTTAACTCATAAACATAAATAAAAGACTTAAAAGCACTTATATAGATAGGGAATTAGTACTACCCATGTGTAATGCATATTCTTATTTTTCCCTCGTCAGTTTGGGCTAATAAGTTGCATTAGACATGGCAAAATTAGGCTAAAAATTCAGTCTGAAATGATTAATTAAAATCCTTCTTTTACCTTCAATAAATCCAGAGCTGGACTGCTCTAGAGTTTCAACATACCTCTGCATCCTCTAGCAGCTCCTCTATTTTAGGACACTCACTTCTATCTCATTGAATAAATCTATGTTGACATGATCAACCAGTTCACACGTATGTAGCAGATACCTTAGAGCAACGTTCCTACGTGGACCAGGGTCGGGTATAGAATGAATTGCACGATTTTAGAGCGCAAACTGATGTGGCTTTAAGTCCATAAAATGGCTATAAGTCTGATGGCTCACTATGTTTATGTACGTGTTCTTGGATAGCTAAACTATATCTGAGATTGTTTTATCCCTAAAATGGACACAAGAATGATTAGGTTCTAGTTTTGGGATGGAGAGTAAAGATAACTGATGTAAAAGCACTTGACACATTGTCAACAATTATTTAATAAAACTATGTAAATTATGAGGAAACGATTCCTCCTAGATTTTCCTGACAACCCTCTAATTTCTAAGAGTGCCTTCTACAGGAAGCTTCTGGCTACAGAAATTGCAAAACCTTGCAGAGGGAGGTTATTCTTGGTGGGTAATGCCTTATAGGAATCACGATCAATGCCCCTGGCTTTACTCCTTTATTTAACCTTATCTGCCGCTTACTCAGAACCTTGAATAGTCAATGCCAGAGGCTCTCGGGTTGGGAATTAAATGATAGGAAAACCCAGGAAGCACTTTGGAAGGAGGCGTCCCTGTAAAAATAGCGATTTGTCAGCTATGATTTAGGAAAATGAAGACAGTAAGCCCAACAGCTACTTCCTTCCCCTGTGCTGGGAGCACATGGCTTTCATTTATGAGGCCATCGGGTTCAATTAAACCTCTGCATAACAAGTTGTCAGTCACCATCAAGATACCTCCAGGATGGTGTCTGAGCAGCCTCTTCCTTGTCACTTCAATCTCTTTCTGGGAACCTGTGAGTAGGATTTCAAGGAGTGGAGTTGGTGCAGAATTGTATAACACTCTGTTTTCCTCCCTTCCCCTCCAGAGGCTTCTGCCATTGCTGGTCAGGCTTTCAGGGATCCAAGGGATGCTAGGCTTAGGAGTCCTAGGGGAGCACCCATCTTGCTGAGCTTTGACAAAGGGCATCCTTCTGGTGGGATTACTGCAGCAGCTTGATTGGAAGAAGCAGCCCTGGGCCATGGCTCTTCTGGGAGTTTACATTAAGCCAGCAAAGAAGAGGAGGTAGAGTCATTAATCCCAAAGAGTAAAGAAAAGTACAGAAAAGTCCTTGTGGGTGGGAGGCTGGGCTGCTAAGAGGTTGGCTTCACTTGCACCACCTTTTATATCAGACACACCTGACACATGACATCTGTATGTGTGTGATACTCATGTACAATGTCCCGAAATAGCTCACACACCAGCCTTTTTCAGTCAATCGCTCCAGAAAGTATACCCAAAGGCAAAGAGAGAGACTGAGGTTATTAAGCAGTTAACCTTCAGCCAGTTTCCTTGAAAACAATGCATGATATTCACACACTTTCCTACTCTGGTTATCAGTAATACATTCTTTGGACACAACTCACAATATATCAGGTGCATTATTCTATCATGATGTGTTGCTGAGAACTTGAGTTTTCACATTTCAAGACAAGGAAACAGGTTCGGTTTCTTTCCATTCAATTCAGAAAGCTCTACAGAGTGAGGGACAGGCAGCAAGAACCTGCTGGGGATAGTCCTGTGTGCCTGTTCATACCAGCTGTCATTACAACTCTGTGAAGGAGCTTAATTCACTCTTTGAAGGAAGGAGCAAAACACATAGACCCAAACCACATGATTTTGCATCCTCTTCGTGTGCTCTGTAGAGGAAGAAATGTACTCAGCTCTGAGTTGGTCTGAGGATTAAAAATAAGTGCTAACGATACATTAGGCAATGGGTTAAAAGTTTTACGTGGAATCTCTAACTGTTCACTATATGGTTGTTGCTTTTTTTGATGGGGAAACTGAGGCTTAGCGACTTGATGATGATGAGTCTGATTCAGTCCAGATTGCGTCCAGACTCAAAGCCACAGTGATGATATGCTGAATCATTCTACTAGACCATCTCCATTTGTTTAAATGAACCATTGTTGGTGAATCCCTAAAACTTAGTAACAATTTAATTGTGTAGTAACAGTAAAAGACTTTCAAGAAAGAATGGAGCAAAAAGAAGAGCAATATTTCCCATAAAATTACATATGCATGTACATAAATGATTATCACATTCTACATACTAATAAGGAATCGTAGAATTTTAGAGTGGGAAAAAATTCTAAAGACCTTATTCTATCAATAAGCATATTACTATGGTTCATTTTTAGTTTTGTAATTCTCTAAAGACCCCATGTTTTTAGAATTTTGCCTACCAAAATTGGAATTTTAAGTAGAATTCACTTCTCAAAAAAACACAGTGTATATTCACCTACATAACATTCATACCCATGTATTTAATATCTAAATTACAGCTAAGTACATAAAAATCATCCAAGATGACTGATAGAAGACCAAGATTTTCCTTTTCTCTTGATTCAAGCCTCCATGCAAATGAATTATTTTAGAGGGGCTAGGTATGGTTCTTTTGTTGCCCTGTATTTTTTTTCTTAACGCCCAGGACGCATACATTTCTTACTTTTTTGTCTGAGTGTACTCATTGTAAGCTCAAGAGTGGGGCTATGCATCTGTCATTTCTCAAAGCATTGTTTAGTTCAATAGCATCTGTATAATACAGTGGAGCTTCTTCAGTAATAGCTATCTGTGTCCTTCCTTACCACTTCATTTAAAAATAATTTCTCTATGATCAAGATGAACAATGGAAGTTGACATTGTATCCTCCATGCTTTTGATTATACTGTTCTTACTACTAAATATTTATATCCTCCCCTCTATTGAACTTGGATTTATTTAACACAAGTTCAAGCATCATCTCTTTGTTTCCAGGTGAATTTAGTTGGAGTCTCTTCTGGATCTTCACAGATATTTGGTGTCACTTTTGAAATTAGTCCTGAGGGCTCAAAGAGTCACCATGCTTTGTTCTGATTTGGTTTGGTTTTTGTGGGGGATCAATCGCCTGTCTGGCTGTGCTTTCCAATTTGCTTTTCTAGTCTCTCAACCAAATGTGACTTGAGGTATATACTTTGAGCTGCATATAAGAGAAGGAGCTGGAAGTCTTTGCTCAGCTTTCTTAAAACTCAACTTAAAAAGTAAGCATATCTATTATACTATAAAGTCTTATAGCTTCAAGCACTTTAAGGAGACTCTGGATCATTGCTTCAAATGACCTTTTGGGGAAGTTTATCTGAAAAAATTCTTTCAAGAAAAGATAAAGAAACTAGAAAGTAGTACAGTAGTAACATTTCTAAGGACATAGAAGGATTCATATTTTCTCTGGAATTGACTTTTTTTGACTGCAAGGACAAAACCAAGAAAAGGGGGCACACTTGGGGAGGGACAAATGTACCCAATGTCAGTAAAAAGAATACATGTCATGGATTAAGCTTTTACTCTAATATAGGTACTTGGGATCAATATTTCAGACAAGTCACAATCATGGAGGTAGGAATTGTTCTCTCTTTGACAGAAGAGGAAATAATAACAGAAGCGATGATTGCCACAACACTAACACATTTAAAGCACATTTTTTGAGATCTTTTCAACTGGATCACATGTATTCACATTGAGCACATCAATTAATTTACTCCTTCCAGTAACTAATGAGATAGGTACTACTGTTACATACATTTTACAGACGAGGAGACTACTAAGTTGAACAGCATAGTTCAAATAGTTAGAGGCAGAGCTTGAATTTGAACCTCATGGCCCAGCTCTAGAATCCAGGCCTGGGAAAAGGGGGCCTCAGAAGGATAGTGCAAAAGGCACAAAATCACTTTTCTTGTTCTAGAACTCTGGGTCTTGGATCTGATGTTTAACTATTGTCTTATCAACTGTATTATTTGGTTTGGTTTTCTGCTTATCAGGCTCCTCGATTATATTATTTTTTTGTTTGCCATGCTAGGTACTATTTAAACAGTGGGGTCTGAAAAAGACACAAAATTCAACAGCTTTAACTTACATTATTTAAAAGGAAAATTGACCTAAATTATCTGGATAACAACTTTAATGTTTCTTAGAACTTTCTGTTCTCAGAAGCAACTAGCTAAAAGTCAGGAAGTAACTAAAAGATGGCTGCCCCATCCTTCCCAGAGATCTGTTCCAGCAAACCTAAAGCTTCCATTTCTCTGATGGTCAATGAAACTGCCTTGGGCTACAGCTAATGTTTCATACTGCCCATTCTCACTGTCTACTGTTCCCAAGTAAATCCCTTATAACAGAAATAAGCCCACCAGATTAGCAAGAGAGCAGCTTCAGGGCCCCTGACATTTCATCAAGGAACAACTGTTCTTTGGTTTGGTTTTATTTTATTTATTTATTTTTTTGCAGTTCTATCTCCCCATAGATAGAAGTAAAAAGGACAAAGAGATGCTTAACTAAATGACGCTTGATTAGCACTTTCATTTTAAGACCCTTGTTTAGACAGACAAATCCAATTCAGCTTAGTCCCATCCAGTGACATTAAGCTGTCTTTGGGAAGCTTTTGCAGACTGAACGATTTCTGCCATCAAATGATGCCACCTTCCCAGCAACCCTGGCCAGAGGACACAGAACGAACTTGTGCTCAACATTGACATTGAGACCAATCAGATGTCTGAGTAGCAGTTCCTCATCACTGTTCTCTAAAAGTGAAATGTTTCAGCTTTCTGAATGGAAAAAAGGTAGTTCAGAGTTGGCCATGTTTCTTAAAATGCTGATTACATTCCACTTCTGTGCTGTGTTTACCCAAGGTTAAAAAAGTGCTAAATTAATTGAAATCAACTTCTACACCTGCCATCCAAATGACCTAGAGTCCTATGAATCAAATTTAATGTAATGAATTAATTAAATATTAAATATTAGTGAAGACACTTTAGGGAAGGTAAGATTTTTTTTCTGTTTTTTGATTTTTGTATTTCACTCTAGCTTTCAAGGGCATTAAGTAATCTACATCAGGTTTTAATTGAAATGTTAGCTGGTTGATCATACAGGTAATACAGGTTAATTATCAGGTGGTAGCTGAATAATTGCCTAGCAATTGGCATCTTAGATTAGTGTTATAATTATTTTGGCCCTCTTCACCAAAACACAGATTGTCCCTGATAATTACTTATGGATTCACTGAGCATTATTAAGAGGAGGACTGTTAAAGGTTGAAGACAAGTGGTAATCTTTGCCTTAAAATCAAAAGAAGTAAAAGAAGGTTCACATAACTTCCCCCCACCAAATTTAGTGAGGGCTTTTTTTTTGGAAATACCACAAAATATTTTATTTTATATAACACATGGGAAAATACTGAAGGCCCATAGGATCCTAAATGTATTATTTACATTTTAGTGCTTTCTATAGGAAGGAAGGAAGGAGGGAGGGAGGGAGGAGGAAAGAGAGGAAGAGAGGGAGGGGAGGGAGGGAGGAGAGAGGGACAAAGGGAAAAAAGGAGGAGAGGGAATAAGAATGATGATGGTCATGAATAAACAGACCACAGGAAAGTCAGAAGATAAAGATTGGAGGAAGAGAAGGAAGGGATGCTAAAAAGCAATGAAAATGAATCATAGTATGGCGAGATAAATATGTCCCTCCTGGAAAAGTTACCCAAATCCTACTCACTGGAATCTGTGAATGTTGCCTGCTATGATCAAAAAAAAATCTTTGCCAAAATGAATATGTTGAGGATCTTGAGATAGGGAGATTATGTTGGAGGACCCATTTGGAATCTGGATACAATCACTTATGTCCTCATAAGAGAGAAACAGAGGGACACTTGGCCTAGACAGAAGAGGTAAGGCAAGGTGACTGTGGAGACAGTGATTGAGTTTGAAGGTCAATAACCACAAGAAGCTAAAATACCCAGAATAAATTTTCCTGAACAGCTTAAATGAGGCACAACCCAGCCTATAACTCATTTTCACCTGGTGATACCCAGTTAGGTCTTCTAGTTTAAAGAACTCTGACAATACATTTTTTTGTTGCTGTGAGTCACCAAGATTGTGGTCATTTCTTATAGCAGCCACAAGAAGCTAATGCCGCCATCCCAAAGGCTCATCTTTTTTCCCTTTAGTCGACTCAACTGTCCTCAAAGAATCTTCTTGACACTTAAGTGAAAAACAGCACATGCAGATGACTGTGACAGGCAGGTTAATGCCCTGGAGTGAGCCAGGGCAAAATAACTCTGCCACTGAAAGCTGGAAGGGTCCTAATTTGATACTTAGGGCCTTTGGCTTGATTAGGCTGTGGCAAGAGAGAGAGGGGTTCTGTTCTGTTGTGTCAGTTTTCAGACTCCAGGGAATGACTGGCTGTAAGTTCAGGGCCTATCTGCATTGTAACCAGCGGGCGAGGGCCAACACAGAGTACTTACATGGTGATTGTTAATGGTGCAGGCTGGCAGGCTGCAGAGATTCCCAGGGGACACCTACAAGCCTGTCAGTGCTTTTCGGTGTCCCTGTGACAGCTGGACACTCAGGAGCGAGCTGTAGCAAAGAAGAGCAGCAGCTAACAAGGTCACGTGGAGAAATCTTGTGCTGTGTGCACCTGGGAACTACCAGGAAGGAAAGTTGGAAGAGGAGGTTCAACTGTTAGCATTTGTTCACAGGAATGTAACAAGTTTTGATTCCAGCGATGAAACATGTCTACCAAATTCATTTTGTCAGAGTCAAGAAAGGGTTTTAGAAAATGATACTTTTCTCACCACCAATGTTGTCTGAGAGAGAAGCGAAAACCACCTCAACAACAACATGGCAAGAAAGGATAGTGAGCAACATTCGCTCGCTACGTCTATCTGCCAGGCTCTAACTGTTTTTGGCATATGAATTCGTTTAGTCTTCACAATGATCCTAGGTGGTAGATAGCTGTATTAGCCTCATTCTCTATTACAAGAGAATGAGAATGTGGCATGCCACCTGAATGAAAGTATCATTAACTTCAAGAAGATTAAATCATGGGTAAAGTCAGGGAGTGCATCAACAGTTAGACTGTGGAACAGAGAAAACCATAGGCAGTGAGTCTAACTAACTTGAATTAGAATCTTGGTTCCACCACAGATACATTGAAATATTACACCTTTCCAAGATGGTTCTCTTATCTGTAAAGTGCAGATAATAAATCTGTACTGCATGATTGGTCAATAGGCCAATGGTCTACTGACCTCGGAAGGTCAATAGAATAAATTAGGTAGGCTGCTTAAAATAATTTGTGACAAATAACAATTTCTCAACAAATGGTCATTAAAACTGTTGTGTCAGAGATGCCTGACAGTCTTGATATCCAAGGCCATACTTCTCTCAGTCTGTTTTCTCTTTTATAAAATTGAAGCCTGCATTATTGTATATATGAAGATTAGTCATTGATCATTAAAGTATGATGATTAAGAAACTAGATCCCATTAAAAGAGTGGCAATTCTTTTAATTTCATTCCATTGTTCAAAAATGGCAGCAGAATGTGTTTGGTTGTATCATGAAGATTAGATAAATAACAGATTATTTACCTAGCCCTAAGCACGGTGCAAGGCACACAGCTTCCATTGAATTCTTCCATTTCTCATTTTGAATTGATTATAATTACCAAAGAATCAGTACTTCGCAATGTGAACCATAGCTTAATCTCTATCAAAGGTATATTTTTTAAACTTATTTTTGGCTCAGAGAAACATCTAACTGTCCTAGTCATCAAACTACTGCTTTCTTAAAGAACTCCTTGAAACTGCAAGGCAGAAAGGCTATATGTGGTCAAGCTTTAACTATCTGGTCAGTTTTCTCAAGGGTGAAGAAACAACCTTTCTGGAGGATGTTATTATACGAAATTGTTGAACCTCTTCATCTTCTGACTTCTAGGAAGGAGCATGACAAGTCACAGTTGAAGAAAAAGTCAAGTGGGGAGCATGTGCCTTCTTAGTAATTCACGGGCCATTCCCTTGTGTTATAGTTAATTTGAAATAGTTGGGAGGAAGTTGCTTTCAGTTGCTAGAAAAATACAAAAGCACACTCTTTCAGCTGGATATGTATTACCAGCTGGGTCATCTTAATGTTCAACTGAAGACAGACATCCAGTGCTGTCTGCTTGCTACTTGCTGGGTTGATAATCCCCTAAAAAAATCAATAATCACGCGTAATGGTCTTTGGTATCCCACCCTGCTCTTCAAAACCAGCTAATGGACTGAGCGTCTGTGATGTGAATAAAGTTAGAAACAGCTCATTACTGGAAGAGATCATGTGGAGAAGTCCTGGTCTCTGACTTTTTGAGATAGTCACAAAGGGAATCTCTTTCCCAGCTTGTTGAAATGTGACATAATATAGAATTCCATTAGAGGTGACCAAAGACTAATTACATTGCTGATGAGAAGACCTGTGAAAGAAATTACATCTTTTCATAAAACCCAGACCTCCATTATTCTTTAGGAGGTGGAAGCTCTGACTTTCAAAACCACAGGTAAGTACAGAATGTAGATCCTAGAATAAGACATGTGAAAAGAAGTGTTTTCTGTTTGTCTGCTGATTGAGATATAATTATAAGCACTATACATATTAATAGTTTACCTCTCCTCAGCTTTCCCTATGGTCATATCTGCTTTAAAGAGGGAGAAAAAGTGTCCAGGTACCTGAGTTACTGCCCTCGAGTCCCATAGCTAGGAAACACTAGAATCAAGGCATGGATGAAGTTCTCATGTTCTTCTCATTACCAGAAGTTTACTAACTCCTTGGTGATCACTTCAGTCATATGACTTATTTTCTGTATATAAAATCACAGACCCCAAGTCTTTAAGTGATTTCCTTAAAGTCTGCAAGTTCTTAGAAAAGGATTTCTGGCATGCCTCATATAGCCGTGTTTTACAAGACTGCATTCACTATGCTCCTTCTGAGATGGTTCTCTAAACACCATGTTTGTCAAGAGATATCCTGCAAGCTAAGAGTCTTCCAAGACTTTGCAAGTTACTGCAAGCTCAGATGTTTCACTTTTCATGAGAGCTAATGAGATGAATATCAAATTAGTGAGAGTTTAACAGAAATACCATGTATCGTTTTGGTTACTACTTGATAAAATAATCTGGAGCACACTCAGAAGACTATGAATAATGGTGAGGATGACTCAGAGGATGACTATATAGGAGGATCAAGTTATTGGTGTTAGTGAAACCCTCATCCTGGAAAAGACTTATCAGAAACTCTGAGCAAAGGAAATAATAGTAGTCTTCTCAAAGAGGAATTAGCCACATTCTTTATGTCTCTACATTTTAGGGATCAATGGACCAAAAAAGGTCCAGAGAGATAAATTTGTACTCATTATAAGAAAAAATGTTCTAATCGTCAGGGTCAGCTAGAGAAGCCTCAGGAGTGATCACATAGGTACAGAGAAGAAATCACTGAACACAGTGACAGGGGTCAGCCACTAATGGATATGCAGCCATAGGCTGGTCATTTATCTTTTCTTGTCCTTGGTTTTCTTCTTGTTCCATCACCATGGAACAATTTTTGAGGATTACTTCCTAATCTAAATTTATAATTTAATGATAATTATAATTATTGAGGTAGCTATACAAAGGATGGACTCCTATGAGTATAAGATACTAGAGGAGACTTAATAATCAAATATAAGAGGGAATTACATTTACTTTGAGATGCTTTTATAACTCAAGGATTCAATTGATTTAACCCAAGCTCGATCCTTAACCCTTCTTCTTTGGGATATTAATGAAGGTGTGACAATTTCACATTTATCATCCAAATCTTAACAAAAATACTGTTGAAACGTTTAATGAAAGAATGAGAGGAAGGGAGAGGGTGAAGAGAAGAAAGGAGAAAATGTACTCTCTTTTTATAGTTCTTTAGATGCAGTTTTTTTAACATGTTACAATGCTTTGACATAGAGTCAATTAATATAACTTGTGTGTAGAGTCAATTAAGTAGCTTCTGTGAAGCCCAATGTGTAGGGTGTTAAATACAGTCAAGAGGAACGATTGCAATTATATCAACTTCTAATGATGACATAATGAAAATCCTGCTGAGCATATGTACCTCAGCTGTACCAGCGAAGTCTCAGCACAGGACACTGTATTCCATCATCAGAAATTCTGCAAGTACTGCACCTGGAGCTTGCATAGAGAGACCACCTCTGCTGTTTTTTGTCACCTGGACTGAGTCTGTGTATTCTTTGCTGGTTTGCATCACTGATTCTGATTCAAAGTTTAGGGCTAAGACATGAGTGGAACCAGACCCTCAGAAAACAAAGCCTTTGTCCTCTTTCCAATGCTCTAAATTTTCTAACTCTGTAGTCATCACTTCATTCTATGTGATGTCATATATGTATATGTATATATATGTATATATATATACATATATATATATATATATATGCTCTTGTTTTCTAACTGCCAAAGAAGTTGATGAAATGAGTGACACATTCAGTTTCCAAAGTGGCGGATTGGCACTGTCTTAGAAGCGAGGTTTCTCCAAATAGAGAGAGGGGCTTCGGATGTAAAACCACAAAAAAGAATAACGAACGTCATTGCAGCCACAAAAGCCAAAGAAAGAAAATATTTTAAGAAAAATGAAACAGTTGGTGGTATCAAATGCTGCAGAGAGACTGAAAGAAATGAGAATTGAGATGACACTTTTAGATTCGGCAAAATAGAAAATTATTGAAACCCTCAATGTGAGCTGTCTTAGCTGAGTATTGGGATCAGAAGCTAGATGTTGTGGGCTGAGAAGTGAATGCAACAGCAGAAAAGTCCCATAAGTAGTTAATACATAGTCTTCCTGACTATTGATTACATTCTAGAATGGGCAGATACCATATTTCATTTTCAACAACTCACAGGCAATTGGCCATATTGCCCAGAGGTGACTGCTATACTCAGGTTCTCTTGTAGAAAGAATAATTGATGGGAAAGGATGTCAAGTGCTTTAAATACAATTTATGCCTACCATCTTATTGTGAGCTAATCAATTATGCCTTGTGAGCGTTTATTTGATTCAAGTTACATTTTAAACTTTACAGTTTCAGTCATCTTGGTAATGGCTCATTCTCTCTGTAATAATACAGAACAAAGAAAGAGGGTTATTTGCTGCAAGTTAAGAGGGATACTGGGAAACTGTAAGGCAGTTAACTTGGTGCTTTTGTTTAAATGAGTTTCCCACTCTTAACAGTTACTATTCTTCCACTGTTTCAGACACGGACCTGCTTTCTGCACACCTTAGTATCATGAGAGACTTTCAGTCTGTTTCCATTTTCTGTTCTATTTTAGTGAGTTTTCAAGTAAATAATTTTCTTATTCTCCTTCCACTTCTTCAGTTTGAGACATTGAAGTTCACTCTCAGCCAAGACTCAGATATGATTCCCTTTAATTCTTAATCTAGATCCAGAGGTAGATTTGACCACCAGTGCCTATAACCAATGTCCCTGAGTTACTGGATTTCTGCATTTTCCCCACGAGAAAGTCAAGCACACTCTTGGTAAGGTAGCAATTAGTCAAGATCTATGTTGTTGCTGTGTTCATTCACTCATTTATTTATTCAACACATGTTTTTTGTTTTTGCTTTTTGGAGACCAACTATGTGTCAAGTTATAATCCTCTTGATTTTTTTAATTTTTGTACTTTTTATGCTCTACCACCAGGTAAAGGTGCTCAATAAATATTTATTGAATTCATAAATAAATGGTTGTCTATATAAATCAAGGGGTTATGTGCAATGCAAGAAATGCATGTCAGCAGACATCTTGGAGAAATAATTTGATAGTTGGTTTGGCAGCATAAGTAGTTAGGTGAAACTGATTTTGGTTTTCAAATGTCACTAACCAAAATATATTTAACAGATTAAAGCACTAGTGATACAGAGAAAGACACACGCACATTCATGCATGCTTCCCATGGAGGCTCAGTGGGGAAAAGGTGCAGGCTTGAGGCTGCCACTGAAATTCTCACAAAATTGCAGATGTCAGAAAGTGAAATGTCTGATGTCAAGCAAAAAAGGAAGCACCTGTCAGAGCATTCTGATGAGTGCTGGGTATCTGCCACTGGCAATAATAATGAGCCCAGCTGGGTCTCAAAGGTCAAAGTTCCAGGAGGAGAAACATCACTTGGGAAATGAAATGTATTTAATGAAAAAGAATTAAGATCAGCAAGTCATCTGAATGCCAGGGAATTACTCCAGGAGAAACAGAGCCAAAGACTCAGAGTTCATAGAAAAAAGCTCGTGAAGCAGGAGCCAGGGAACAATAAAATCTCTATGTGTATATTGATATTTTTGTAACTAAAACACACAATGAGATCTCAGTAACTGAATTTTTCCAAATATGAATTTGCATCTCTAGCTCTGATAGAGTTCTGGAGCAAAGAGAGAAAATCGGAATTTAAGGATTTAAATAAATTGAATACTAAAATTTCCAAGAGTATGGCATTAAATATCAGAATTAAAGTTTGATATGAAAAGCTGGCATAGGAAAGTAAATATTAAAATTTGGGGTCTTCAGACTTTACTCAACCTATGTCTTCCCTCCTCTGTGATTTAAAATTGGGAACAAGGATTAATTATGGTGAAATGTCTGAAGAAAAAAAAAGTACAAATGCTTCGTAGTAGAAAAGAAGTTATCATTTAAAACATATGACAACTTTTACCGTATTTCCAAAACAGAGAGATTAATAATTTAGATTAATAATTTAGAGCCTGAGACTTTGGAAAGCAATATATTTGTGTTTAAAACCTGGGTCCACTCCTCACCACTAGTTTACTTTGTGTCTTTTTGAGACTTAGTTTCCATCTATGTAAAGAAACATTGGAGGACCTTCCTACCAGGTCTATTGGATGATTAAATGAGACTACATGTAAAACACATATTTCATGTTTCAGCTAATCCTGGCCATCCGGGCTGTTAGTCCTTGTAACTGAAAGCAGAAGTTATTAGTATTGAGTTCTTTCTTAAACGTTTTCTTAAATGCTGCTTAACCACTCTGTGCCTGAGTTTCTTCACTTGTTAAAAATCAAATCTGTAGTTAATCCTACCCTATTGGACTGATATAAAGTGTTTACACTTTTTAATAAACTATGCTGGGCTAATTTTGTGTAGATAAGGGAAAAAATGAAAAGACCTGTGTTTCAAACCATACACCCACATGAAGTACTTTATAAGAGTTGGCTACTTAGACTATATACAAAGCAAGCAATTTAATTACAAACCCATTTCTCACTCCTAAATAGCTCTTGATACATCTTGAATCATCCTACTTTTAATCCTTCCAAATTCACCATCTTCTCTTCTTTAGAGCATTGCATTAGTCTCTTAACTGGTTTTCCTACATTTAATTTGCTTTCTAAGATGAACTAAAAAAATTAAACAGTAGAATATCACATACATAGAGAAAACTATGAGAATATACACCATGCCCTGTTGTTATAAATGGAATATACGTGTAGTTACCACCCAGGTCTTGAAACCAAATACCAGCACTCCAGAAGCAGCAAAACCCTTAGCCCTTCCCAGTTACAGATCCTTTTTATCAGCTAACCAAAACTACTATCATGATATCTAAAGTAATCAATCTCTTGCTCTTTTTATTGTTTCTCCACATGTACTTACCTTTAAAGACTGCAGATTAGATCTTCCTTATTGGACTTTATATAAAATGAATTATCCAACAGGAATTATTGCATGTTTGGATTCTGAGTGGAGGTTATGTTTGTGAAATTCATTCATATTGTCATGTGAGCCGTGATTTATTCATTCTGGCTACTGTCTAGAATCCAACTGTATGAACACATCAAAATGACCATATCATAATGCTTGCATTCCTTCTATTAATAATGGATATTTGGATTATTTTTAATTGGGGGGCTACTATAAAGATACTAAAATAATCACCTTTGAACTTAATTATTGGTGTCTGCATGCAAACATGGTCTCTGACTTCTGTAGACTGGTGTGACATTCCAGGTTGAAACATACTATCATATTTGTCAGACAATGCCAAACTAAATAATCTAAAAGAAAGGCATAAATTTATAGAAATGTGCTAATCTGCCAAGATTCAACTAAGAAGAAGTAGAAAGTCTGTACAGAGTATAAGGATTATGGAGGATCCTAAAGGTTGTTGTCAAGAACTGAGGAAGAGAAAAAAGTAAGGAATTGGATTCACTGAGCATAAGCTTTCATCGGGTATCATGAATAAGTTTTGGAGATCTGCTAGAGAATTTTACACTTACACTTAATAACAGAGTACACACTTAAAATTGTAGTAAGAGGATAGACCACATTTTGTGTTATTTCCACAATAAAATAAATAGTAAATATGTTATAAAGAAGATTGTCAAATGGCATAAGAGAAGCAATGCAGAAAACAAGTAAACACTGTAAAAATAAACATAAATGAACATAAACAATAATAACATAATAATTATACGAGTAATGCCTATTACAATCACAATTAAACATATTAAGATTTATTCAGTGACTGAAATTTAAATGATTGACAAAATGAAATGTTTCAAAGGATGTTGAATAACTATGTTACTCACACACAGCTATGTTGAATGAAAGTGATTCAAGAAGATGGAAACAGCTTTGGCATTTCTTAACAGTTGAACATACACTAACTCGCAATTGAGTTTTATTTCCAGATATTTCTTTAAGATCAACGAAGACATATTTACAAAATGCCGTGTATCATACTATTCAGAGATATTCATAACTTGCCTAAACTGGAAGCAAACCTAATGCGCACCCAAAAAGAGAGTATGTAAGGTGTGGTGTATCGGTATGTCTGATAGAACTGAGAAAAAGAAGAATAACTGAATACACAAAGCAACAGCAATTAGTTCAACAAAGTTATTCTGAGCTGAAGGAAGACACAGAAGATTACATAGTGTGTCATTCCACATAACATCTTCTAGAATAGATAGAAATAACCTATAGTGCTGGAAAGCAAATGACTGTGTTAGAGCAGCATGTAGGGCATGATGACTACAGTGATTATAAAGAAAAATTTTAAAGGGATACACATGTTCTATATCTTGATTATAGTAGTGGCTGCTTTATCCTAGCTCTCAAAATGGGAACTTTTAATTTCTTCAAATATCTCCAAATTCTTGTTATTTTCATCAGTGTGTTTGGAATCGTTCACCTCTGGAGCTACCATGACCAGCTACTCTCAGTTCATGGCTGACTTCAACTCACTCTAAATTATCACTGGAAAATAATTATCACTCCATAGTGGAGTAATAATTTTGAAATGCAAATTGAAATTCATCCCATTCAGACTTACGACATTTCAAAGGCTTCTCATTGTATTTAGTATTACATCCTTTTCCTGGTTCACAGGTGCTGTTTTTCAGATCCCAAACTACCTCTTGAGCTTTCCATAAGTCATTTGGCACTTTCTGGTTGGAGATGTGCCTTTCCCTCGTCATGGGTCTTCTGTTCACAAGCCTTGAATTCTCTTCGCCTCCTCCACCCGTTCTTTGACTGGTCGCCTCTTACTGTTCATACGTATGGAAACTCAACTACATTTTCTCTTGAAAATCTTCCACGATCTCGTGCATTAGCTCGATTCCCTCTATTTAACACTATTATTAGACCGCGCAATGAAAGTACAAATTCTATTAAATTGGTGGGCTGACATTAAAAAAGAAGCATCATACTCTACTAGGTTTTGAACCACTGAACTAGAAAGTATCCCCAAAGTCTTTTTAATTCTAAAATACTAAGATTACAAAATTTGAATTGCTTTACTTGAACTTGCAACACAAGAGACCAAATTCCAAAATGATTTTCGTGATTCCTTCATTTTTCTACATCAATGCAAATATTTTTGGAATATTTATTTGCTGCTTCTTGTCATGATTATTATACTTCAGAGCCTAATGTAATGTGTCACTATGAAGTATTCATACTACCGCCCTTGTATCATAGGAAACCAACAGTGCTGAATTTTATTTCAAAATCTCTGTTTTCTCAGGGCATTCTCTTGAAGTAGTCAGGTACTCTTAGATGGATCTTCTCTAAACCCCACAATTTGATATCTTGTACTGAGAGAGTTAATTCATTGATTATACATCCCATTTACCCTCTTTGAAAATGGGAAAATATTATCTATACTATTAACAATATATATTGCTTATGTTGCTGTTAAAATAATGCATATGATTCTTAGGATAAATGTGAAGTAGCTAACACATAGTAGACATTCATTCAAAAAACAATAATCATGAGAGAAGTCAGCAGTGGGGAAAAAAAGGAGATTTGTTCTCCTCATTTGCTGAAGCCTAAAGTGCCAGTTGGGAGAATCAATAGGAACCACTTCCTTAGGTCTTGAGGCATAATTGAGTTAAAACACTTCTGTCCTCATATGCAATTCTATTAATAGATGCCAGGCACTTTAATCAATGTGTTTCAGACCTGCCTGCCTGCACAGGCACGTCTCTTTAAACTAGAGACACCTACATTTGTTCAAGTCAAAGCGTGTCACTGGGCAAAGATTGAAGAATAAACTGAGACACAACTAAATGGTTACTACTCTGGGGCTAGAATCCATGCAAGTTCATACAGACATTCATTCTTTTTTAGAATGACTAAAGGATTGCCATTTCTAGTTTTATTTCCAATTTCCCATATGGAGGTACCACCATGCCAAATGGATCCCATAAGCCTATTTCAGTAGTTTCCAGTCCAAGATGAACTTTATTTTTTTGTACCCAAATACCCAAAACAAAACAAATGAAATTGCTCGATTTAGCTGAAATTTTGAAACTTTAAAATATCAGACTTCTACATGTCACCCTTCAAGACAGGATGACACTAACAAATATTACAATTAATATGTCAAAATGATTGCTAAGTGTTCCCAACAATTAAACGTGAATTGGAGGTGTTAGATGAGATCATTTCTTGTTTGCGAACTGATCAAGGTTTGGGAATAAGTTACAAATAGGAAAGAACTAAGTCAAACCTCTGTCATTATCATCTAGTCAAACTTGACTTTATGTTTATATTTATCATAAAAAATGTTGTGGCAACCTGGTCTTTTGACATAATGCTTAAGCACCAACAGTTCATGTGTCCTACATTGTTTGGTTCTAAACATTTCTAACAGAAAAATTGAAAGTATAGCAAAATATCTTCTACCATATTTCCATTTCCAATACATAATTTTAAACATTCTCTCCTCTCTCTCTCTCTCTCTCTCTCTCTCTCTCTCTCTCTCTCTCTCTCTCTCTCCCTCTCTCTCCCCCCCTTTCCACACACACACACGTGCACATAAACACATTTTGATGAAATGTCTGAGAAAAGTTCAATCATCATGATACTTCCACCTGACTCACCTTTAATTTCGAATTTTGAGGTAAGTCATGATTTATAATTATATGTATGTACTTGGTCTTTGTCCTCATTCTTGACACATAGCATCTGCATGCTTGCAATTTCCTTATCTATAAGAGAAATGTGAAGTTTTTGTTATAATATTTGACCTTTCAACATCAAATAGTTCCTGAAAAAGTTCTGGAAAAGAAAATAGTGAAGAAAGTACCTTGTCATTCATAAAAAGCCTGTTTCAACCACATCTGACTTTAGGTAAATGAGTTGACTTGGGTGACCTAATGTTGGGGTGAGATTGTCAGGAAGTCCACCATGTAATTAGGAGGTTGAAACCTTAAGTGGAGGGGATCTGAGAGCTTCCAGGATAATGAATACACGGGGATGCTGAGAGAGGAAAGTGCCCAAAAAGGCATGGAAACTTTGTGCCCCTTCTCACGTTCCCATGTCCTATGCTTCTATTCTATATGGCTGTTCCTGAGTTATATTCATTTGTAATAAGCTGGTAATACAATAACTATTCTCCTGAATTCTGTGAGTGACTCTATCAGATTAATTGAATTGGGAGAGGGCATTAGGAACCTCTGATTTATTCATAACGACGTTGGTCAGATACACAGGTTAACAACTGGACTTGTGATTGGCAGCGAAAGCAGGGGGAGACTGGCAGTTTGGGGGTCTGACACTTTACACTGTGGGAGCTGACTCTGTGTTCAGGAAGTTAGTATCATGATTGCGTTAAATTATCAGATGCCCAGTTGTTGAAAAAATGTTGATTTGGAGAAAATCCACAATTGGTCCCCTGAGTGAAGTACTGTGAGTGGGAGAGACACAGACGAGGTGTTTTTTCCCCTTTACGTGAGCCATTTATCACATAATCACAATCAAATTATCATGACTAAGACCATTGCCATGAATGTCCTTAAATCGTTTGGTCTCTAACTGATGTCTACATTTTCTAATTATCAATACATTTTCTATGATTTTTTTTTTTTACTGTATTGTTCCAGGATCAGGACAAAGCATACACATTATATTTTTTTGCTTCCACTTTGTCTCTAGAATTTATTATCTGGACTAGCTTTCTGCTACCTGTTAATCTTCCTTTTTCAAGAATCCAGTGCAACGGACATAGAAAATGCAGAACATTTGGGACTCGTGTGATGATTTCATTATGTTTTTGCATACTTGTCTTCCTATCCTCTGTGTTTTTCTACAATCTGAAAGTTGGATGTAAGGAATTGATGGATTTTTTAGTTAAATATATTTGGAAACAGTACTCAGGTGATATTGGAAACCACATGGAATCATAACAGGAGATAAATATTGGTACAATGTGCCAATGTTAGTGATCCAAATTTTCTTCACCAATTTTCAATTGGCAAAGGAGTCTACTGATCAGTGACATATTGCTGCTTAACAATATTTCTAAAAATAAAACATATTCAAATGGTACATGTTTATTTTCTCTAGTTTAGGAGTATGAACCAGAGAAATTTGGCTTACTCTTAATCCTTCAGAGTCTCACATGGGGCAATAAAAATAGAATTCATGTATATGGTCTCAATTAGGGATCAACTGGTGAGAGCTTGCTTTCAGGGTCATATAGTTATTGTTCTAAATAGTTGACTCTGATGAACTCTTACTCTTCTCAGTAATTGTATGAGATAGGTGCTATGCCAATCCCATTTCATGATTGAGCACAGAGGCACAGAGAGATTAACTAAGTTGCTCATTTTCTCTATCTGGTAAGAGTGTCTCTGGATTCTAACCTAGGTGGCCTGGCTTCAGAGTTTCTACCCTTAAATGCTATTCTACACTACTTCTGAAAATACAAGTGTAAGAGAAAGACTCTGGATGGTTTTTGTAAGAATCGCCCTTATTATTCAACATCCTAACTATCTACCAACCAGTCATATAAATCTCTAGTAACAGCCTTTAAGGGATAGGAAGAAAGATTGTATTCCTAGCAAAGTAGAAGAGCATCAGACCTAGCCTTGAACCTTGTTTCAACTAATTCTGGCAGGAGACCACAAGTACTGCTTTGGAGTCCTCTTTCCACTGAAGAATTAGTAGATTTCTCAAGTTCTTTATTTTAATCATCAGTAAATAATCATCATTGTGGATTATGCTGTACAACCTATGCTTGGTAGGATGGGTTCATGTTTTCCTACATAAAAGAGACCTCGGCAACTTACATAGGGTGTCTTTATTATTGCAGCTGATCAGCAAAAAAAAAAAAATCGAGTAAATCTTTTAATCCTTAGCTTGTGGGGAACTCCTAGAAGCTAACATGATGATAGAAGGACAGACAGCATGGGTCACAGTGAAAGGATATTTCTCCCTCAAAGTTAGCAGTCAACATGCAATGCACTGTGACAAGAAGGCGAACTTTAAGAGGCCCTGGAAAATTGGCAAACCCATTAGCATGGGGAATCGTTTATCCTGATTGTAAATCAATGACTCATTTCTGCACTACTTTGACAGCCGCTGAGTTGTATGCTTTGAACAGCTCCTTAATGAGGGAAAGATAGTGCAGATATGAGCTTCACGATTTCACATAAAGATAGTAAACAGGATGAAACTGAAGTTACCTCTATCTATGGACTGAAGCAAAGGAGCCATTCTTGCAAAAATAACCACCTCTCTCTTTTTTCTTTTACAGCATGGTAATCCAAGTTAAGTAGCATACTTCTAACCAGTATTCCACTCCTTAAAGTGATGCGCCACATGCACCTGTTGAAATATCAGAAATACATATTATCCAAAGAGAAGGGAGAAGAGACAGTACTGTAGGTGCTCATTCATTCAGTCATTAGACTAAAAAGGAAGTAAGTACTGCTTGTTAAATACCATATTATACCTTAAAAACACAGAAGTGAATGAAGAAAGGAGAATTCTTCCCAATGAGGTGCTTGTGATCTGACAAAGGAAATATAAAAGCACATCCAATATTATCACAGTGAATAGAGTATTTGTTGATCCATGCAAATACAGATGCTCTCAGAATACCTGAGGGACAACTTAAATCCTTGGGAACAATCAGACTGGTTTTTGGAGGTTGTCACCAACTGTTTTTAAGGGCAAAGAGATTTAGATAAAGGAGCCAAAGTCATCTCAGGAAGAGAAAAAACTTCGGGAAGGTATGAAGGTCTATAGGGAAGAGCATTGTGTAACATGAGAGATCAGACTAGATAATACTGAGGGGTTTCCAAGTCTAGGAGTCATATTCAGTTGTTTGAAATGGGGTTTTAAGTGTAAAAAAAAAATTAATATATGAAAGATTGTTCAAGAAATCAATAAAAGTTGCTCTCATGGCCAAACATTTATTTATCACTATTGACTACTTGCCCTTTTGTATAATTTATTCCTCCATCGCAAGACAATGTACAACTAAGAATTGTATATGAGAGAGAACTTCGTAAGAAAAGAGTGAAAGGAAGGAAGCAAAAATCACATATTTAACAAATACTTATGTGACAATTATATATTATATAGAGAGAAGCACATATACAACTATGAAATAATATAGTTATTAGTGATAATACATTGTGCTATTCAATAAGATAAAACTTTTCAAAAGTACTATAATTTGTATATATTCTCATGAAAACCATGCAATCGAATTAATAAAATTATTTATGAAGCTTTATGTATAAGTAAATTTTGCTTTACACAGCAATTCTATAATTATGTGTGTACGTATGTAGATATGAGTGAGTTGTAGTGACCACAGGAATTTTAACCTGTCTTCTGAGTAAAATAGGGTCTACCAAAGGAATGCTAATAAAAGGAATGGCGTGGTTATAGAAATACTGAAAGTTAATAAATTTGAAGGCATAATTTGAAGGATTTGCCTATAGAGGAAGGAATGAGATGAAGACAATGTTGGGAACTGGTCAAGAAGAATGCCAGAATTTTGGTAAGAGTGAATACTCTGTCCCTACAGGTATGTTCAGTACCCTGTAGTATTCAATCCTGAAAGTTTTCCTTCTGAGGTGAGAGATTATGGAGAAAAGTTGTTTTGATAAAGGGTATTATCAGTTGGACAGAGTTTTTCCATGTTTGAAGAGAGAACTCAAAAGAGTTATTACACTGTAGCAGGGAATTGTACAATGTCTTCATTCTGAGGATGTGAACTTCAAAAAGAAGCCGAATGTACCTTAACTGAAAATCTCCTGGAACACTGGCCATTCTACAAATCCTTGTATAAGACCATCTCTGCAGTGGTTTGCCTGGATAACAAATCATGGTCTTCTCAAAGTCAATTATTCATAAAAATGTTAACCAGAAGTAAATTAATTTAGTCTTTATAAAATTTGGATTTTCATTAATATACTATTAGGAGATACATCTAATCACAAGGAGCTAAAACATAAGGTAAATGTATATTTGAAATCACATTAATTTCTATACTTATTAAGAGTCAGCTTTTCATCAGGCAGTTTTCTTTAAATGTGTCATCTATACTTCTCACAACCTTTCTAAGTAGATGTTATCATACCCATTTTTTTTTTTTGCTTGTTAAAAATTTTTTATTGTGGTAAATGTTCTATACGTTAAAATAATTTCCTGTGTTATTGGTTCCAATTCCTTAGATGTATTTTCAACACACCATGCCCTCCAACAAATCAGCAAGTTTTCTTCCCCATTGTCCAGTGGGCTCCACCACCACTTGCCCCCACCACTCCCATTCCATTTTGGTAACCTTAGTTCTGTTGCAAATGTTTCAGGGTTGATTATATTTCATCTGTTCCTTTGTCTATTCATATTCCACCTGTAAGTGAGGTCATCTGGTCTCTATCTTATTTTGTCTTCTTTCACTTAGCATAATTCCCTCTAGTTCCATCCATGTTGATTCAAATGACAAGGTTTTATCTCTTCTAAGGGTTGTGCAGTATTCCATTGCATATATGTACAACGTCTTCTTTATCCATTCATCTGATGTTGGGCATTTAGGAAATTTCCACTTCTAGCTATTGTGAATAGGGCTGCAATAAACATGGGATATATGCATTTCTGCAGATGGGTGCTTTTGTATTTTGGGGGTAGATGCCCATAAGTAGAATGACAAGATCATATGGGATTTCCATCTAGAGTTTTTTGAGGAATCTCCAAACTGTTCTTCATAAGGGCTGTACCAATTTGCACTCCAAAAAACAGTGCAAAAGTGTTATCTTTTCTCTATACCTTGCCAACATTTGTTGTTTACAGAATTTTGCATAATAGCCTTTCAGGTATAAGGTGATATCTCATTGTTTTTTAATTTGCATTTCCCTGATAGCGAGCAAGTAGGAGCATTATTTCATATGCCTGTTGGCCATCTTCATATCCTCTTCTGAAAAGTGTCTCTTCAAATCTTCCTCCCATTTTTTGATTGAATTGCCTGTTCTTCTATTATTGAGTTTTATGAGTTCTTTATATATTTTAGATATAAAGCCTTTGTCAGAAATATCAAATGCAAACATCCTCTCCCAGTTGGTAGATTTCCTTTTGGTTTTGGTGATGTTTACTTTTGTTGTGAAGAAGCTCCTTAGTTTGATATTGTCCCAATTGTTTATTTTTCTTTGTGTTTCCCTCAATGGTGGAGCTGAGTCCCCAAAGGTATCTCTACAACTGATATCATGGAAAGTCTTTCCTATGTTGTCTTCTAAGAGCTTTAGTGTTTCTGGTCTTACGTACAAGTGTCTAATGCATTTTGAGTTAATTTTTGTGAAAGGTGTTAGAGAGTGGTCTAGCTTCATTCTTTTGCATGTGGCTGTCCAGTTTTACCAACACCATTTGTTGAAAAGACTTCCCTTTTCCCATCAAATACTTTTGGCTCCTTTGTTGTAGATTAACTGACTGTATGTGAGAAGGTTGTTTTCTGGTAATACAGTTCTATTATTATTATTATTATTATTATTATTATTATTATTATTATTCCAGTAACCTACCATTTTGATCACTATAGCTTTGTAATATAGTTCAAAGTCTGGAAGTGTAATGCCTCCAGATTTGTTCTTTATTCTAATGACTGCTTTGACTATTTGGGGTCTATTATTGTTCCATACAAATTTTAAGATTTTTTGTTCTATGTCCTGGGAATAAGCCTGTGGGATTTTAATGGGAATTACATTAAACCTATATATTGTTTTGGGTAAGATGGCTATTTTAATGTTATAGATTCTTCCCAGCCATGAGCAAGGATGTCTTTCCATTTCTTTGTGCCCACCTCTATTTCTTTTAAGAAGGACTTATAGCTTCCATTGTATAGGTCTTTTACTTCTTTTGTTAGGTATATGCCCAGGTATTTCATTCATTTAACTTCTGTTTTAATTGGTGTGATTTTTGTGATTTCATTTTCTTCTAGTGTGTTGTTTGCATATAAAAACATAGCAGATTTTTGTGCATTGATGCTGTAGCCTGTCATTTTTGTATATTCATTGATGAGTTCTAGAAGTTTTTTGATAGAGTTTTTGGGTTTTATATATATATAATCCTGTCATCTGCAAATAATGAGAGTTTTATTACCTCCATTCCAATTTGAAGTCCTTTCATTTCCTTTTCTTGGCTAATTGCTTTGGCTAAGATCTCCAGTACGATATTAAATACAGTGGTGAGAGTTGACGAGCTTTCCTTATTCCTGACCTGAGAGGAAATGCTTTCCATTTTTTGCCATTGACTGTGATGTTGACTGCGTTTTTCATATATGGCCTTTGCTATGTTGAGGTATGAAACTTCTATTCCCATTTTGTGGAGAGTTTTTTTTTATCAAAAATGGGTGTTGGATCTTGTCAAAAGCTTCTCTGAATCTGTGGATTTGATCATGTGGTTTTTACTTTTTGCTCTTGTTGATATGGTGTATGATAGTAATAGATTTATGTATGTTGAACCATCTTTGCATCCCTGGGATGAATCCCAATTGGTCATGATGGATGATCTTTTGGCTGCATTGTGGAATTCGGTTTGCTAATATTTTGTTGAGAATTTTTGCATCTATGTTCATTAAAGATATTGTTCTGTAATTTTCTTTCTTGGTAACGTCTCTGTTGGCTTCTGATATCAGTGTAATGTTAGCCTCATAAAAAGTATTTGGGAGAGTTCTCTATTCTTCAGTGTTTTGGGAGAGCTTGAAAATAGGTTTTAATTTTTCTCAAGGTTTGGTAGAACTCATTGGAGAAACCATCTGGTCCTGGGCATTTATTTTAGGAGAGACCCTTGATTACTTCCTCAACTTCTTTGCTTGTGACTGTTCTGTTCAGGTTTTCCAGTCCTTCCAGATTCAGTCTTGGTAGACTATATGTTTCTAAAAATCTATCCATGTCCTCAAGTTTTATCCATTTTGGTGGTGTAGAGCTGTTCAATGTAATCCCTTATGATGTTTTGAATTTCTGTGGTATTTATTGTAACCTCCTCTTCATTTATGGTTGCAGTTATGAGAGTTTTTTCCCTGATTTCCTTTGCGAATCTAGTCAATGGCTTGTCAATTTTGTTTATTTTTTCAAGGAGCAATATTTTGGTGTCATTGATTTTATCGATTGTCCTTTTCTTTTCTTTATCGTTTATTTCTGCTCAAATTTTGATTACTTCCTTTCTTCTACTGATTTTTGGCTTTAATTGTTCTTCTCTCTCTAGATGTTTTAGATGTAGAGTTAAGTTGCTTTTTCGCAATTTTTCTTGTTTCTTGAGACAGAACTGGATTGAGAAGAACTTTCCCCTTAGTACCACTTTTGCTGCATCCCATAAATTCTGGTTGCTCGTGTTCTCATTCTCATTTGTCTCTAAGTATTTTTTAAGTTCCTCTTTGATTTCCTCTTTTACCGAAGAGTCATTCAAGAGCATATTGTTGAGTTTCCACTTGGTTTTGGGTTTTCCAGCTTTCTCTTTGTGCTTGATTTCCAGTACTAGGCCATTGTGGACAGAAAAGATGCTTGATATGAATTCAATCTTTGTAAATTTGTTGAGAGATGCTTTGTGTCCCACATATTATCTGTCGTTGAGAATGTTTCATGAGTGCTTGAGAAGAAAGTGAAATCTGTAGTTGTTGGGTGAAGTGAGTGGTATGTCTATTAGACCTATCTCTTCCAGATGGTCATTTAAAGTGACTGTTTCCCTGTTAATTTTCTGCCTGGTTGACTGGTCCATTTTTGTAAGTGGGGTGTTGAAGTTTCCCACTATTATTGTGTTACTGTCAGTGTCTCTCTTCAGATCTAATAATACTTGATATATTTTGATGCTTCTTCATTTGGTGTATATATGTCAATAAGTATTATGTCTTCCCGCTGGATTGATCCTTTAATCATTATATAGAGTCCGTCTCTGTCTTTTGTTATGCTTTTAGATGGAAGTCTATTCTATTTGATATGAGTATAGCTGTTCCTGCTCTTTTGTGGTTGCCATTTGACTGTAGGATTGTCTTCCACACATTGACTTTGAGTCTTTGTCTATCTTCTGGAAGAAGGTAGATTTCCTGAATGCAGCAGAAAGTTAAATTATACTTTTCAATCCATTCAGCCACTCTGCGTCATTTGGTGAGTTCAGTCCACTAACATTTAGGGTGATTATTGATATATAACTGCATAGTGTCATTTTATAAGTTGTCTTTTGTATATTGCTCCAGATGATGACTTTGTTCTCTTTCTCTTTTTATGTCGGATGGATGCAGTTGTGTTTTGATTGATTTCACCTTTTGTTTTCTTCTTCGCTTTCTCCCTGGAGATGTATTTTGAGGTTTCCTAAAGTAAGCATTCACAGTTCTATGCTTACTACCTAATTTTATTTGAAAGCATAGTCGTCTTCCACTCTTTCTAACTACCCACATTTTTGTTCTCTTTTCTTATTCCCAACTTTTAGTATTTGCTGTCTTAATGTTTTTCTGTGTGATCTCTTCATGCTTTAGAAGAGCATCCTTTGACATTTTTTGCAAAGATGGTTTTGTGATATTAAACGCTTTAACTTTTGCTTGTCAGGAAAGGTTTTTATCATTCCTTCAGTATGAATGATACTGTATCTTGTCAGATATAGTATCCTAGGTTGAAAATCTTTTTCTTTCAGCACTTTGAATATATTCTTCCATTCCCTTTTGGCCTGTAAAGTTTCATTTGAGAAGATCATTGACAATATTATGGGGCTCGTCTATATGTGATATGCTTTTCTCTGGCTGCTTTTAACAGTATTTCTATATCTTGTATTTTTGCCAGTTTTATGACTATATGTCTAGGTGTATTTCTGTTTGGGTTTTCTTTATTGGGAACTCTTTGAGCTTCTTGGTTCTGGAGGCTGGCTTCATTCTTCAAATTGAGGAAATTCTCATCTATTATTTCTTCAAATAAAGTTTTCACCCCCTTTTCTTTCTTCCTCTGAGATCCCTGTGATGCTAATGTTGTTCCTTTTGATGTTATCACAGAGGTCTCAAATGCTGTCTTCAACTCTTTGATTTTTTTTTTTATCTCTTTGCTGGTTTACTTAAGCAAATTACTCTGTCTTATCTTCCTGATCACTGATTCTACGGGAAGCTTCATCTATCCTATGGTTGAGTCCTTCTACTGAGTTCTTTAATTCAACCACCATGTCTCTTCCTTGCTTGATGTCTTGTTTTAATTCTTCTTTTTGCTTCCTAACATTCTCATTTACTGCTTCTACTGATTTCTAGATTCCCATGAGAATGTTAATCCCTGTTACCCTAAATTCCTCTTCAGGTAATTTACATACATCTACTGTATTCAGATTTTCCCCTGGGTTTTTATTCGACCCATCATTTGACATGTATTTCTCTGTGCCTTTGCTCTATTCGGCATTCTGTTTACATTTCTGAGGGTTTGGTTTCCCTGGCATTACATAGGTTTGACTTGGCAATCGGGCTGCAATTTCAGCTCTACCCACCGGTAGAGCTAGTGGGTAGTATTGAGGTTTGAGACCACCTTCTCACTGCAACCCAGGGGGTGCAGTATCTGATGGATGGGATTTCTGGTGGACAGATAGGCGGTAGTGGACCCCAGGTTCTGTGGTGGGATGAGTTTGATTTGCCTGATTTCCGGTTATGGCTACGCCCAGAGCAATTTTACCATGCGGGCTCCAGCTCAGCTCCCTTTCAGCACTGGCTCTCGTTTCACCCCCTCCCAATTTGGCCTTCTGGGATTCCAAGTCTCAGCCCCACTAGGCCCGCCTTTTGCTGTTTTTGCAGCTAGTCCGGAAATCCCTAACCTCTGCCCTACCGCGTGTCCGGACACACCCGAGCTCTGTCCCAAATACAAGTCTGCGGCTTAGCTGAGAGCCCCACCGGGTGCCCTCACTGTTGGTCTTCAGCTGTTCTGTCTCCAACTGAAGTGCCAGTCATTTCTTGGAGTTTGTCTCAGGAAAATAGGTGAATTTCTTTTTTGGTGTCCATTGGGAGCGACCCAAAAGTGCATCCTATGGAGTCACCATCCAGATGTTAATGACCATTTTTATATATGAAATATTTTATAAATGTCTTATATAATTTCTGTGCCCTTCACAAGTCCATTAGATTCATGAAAGCAAAAACTGATAAACTTTTTTCACCCTTGATTCACCAGTATCTAAGACAATGCTTGATGGTCCCCAAAATGTGTAAATGTGATGGTATGTGATCAAGTGCATTATTCTAAGCAGAAATAGCATCTAGGTTTGTCTTCTGGGTCTTCAGGACGAGTAGCTCTCACACTCACCGCTAAAGGGTTTATGTAAAGTCCTTAAAGAATCTAAGATGGTTCAGTCTATAGTACAAATAATCTCATTAACACATTGAACTCTCAAGACTGAGTCTCTGAAACTATTATACCAATTTTAAAGATATGGCAACATAAAACATGCAAAGATACAGGAGGACAAGAACTACATAATATATATGAGCTTTCACAGCTATTTTCTCATGATCATTGCAGACCTTGAGAAATATCCTGTGTTCAGTGGGTTCTCATGTTATTAAAGGGAAAATTCAGTCTAATATAAGACATTTTAGCGTAGTAGATTATGCACTAGATTATTTTACAGAAATTTCAGTCAACTGTGATTACTAAAGCAAGGAACAGACACTTGCCTTTTAGAAAGACTGGGAATAATTATATTTTTTTAAGGGAAAGGATGGGATTGATCAAACCTCCAATAACAATAATAGAAAATTTAGTTTAAATTTTATAGTACTGTAAAGGACATGAGTTTTAGAGTAGACACATTTAGATTCAAACCCCATGTCACATCTTAAATTTATTATGCACAAGGGGTTCAATTCTCTGAGCTAATATTTTGTCTGATAAGAAAAGATAAATCTGTCTTCTTTCAGTGAAGACCCAAACTAAATATATGTAATGAAACCTACCCTGGCCTGAAAAAAGACAACTAATATTATTAAGACAATCTCTGGCAAGGAAGTATGTTATGATTGTAAGAGCTGTTGGTTTTAGTTCATTCAACCAACTACAACATAATACTGTATTGGGTAGTTTAGACAGAGCAAACATTTGTTTCAGTTTTGGAGGCAAGAAAGTTCAAGATCAGTCTTTCAACAAATTCAGTTTCTGGTAAGAACCCACTTCCAGGTTCACAGACATGACATGGCAGAAGGAAAATGGGAGCACGCTGGGATCTCTTTTATACAGGCCTTCATCCCATTCATCAAAGTTCTGCCTCATGACCTTATTATCATCTCCTAAAGGTCTTACCTCCTTCTACCCTAACGTAAGGGACTAGGCTTCAAAGTATACATTTTGAGGGGACCACAAACCTTCAGTCCTTAGTAACATAGGAGACAGAATAATGGCATCCCCAAAGTGTGTGTGTTTTAATCTCTGGAATCTATGAATAAATTACGTTACATGACAATAGGGAAATATGATGGAGAGTGGAATCAAGATACTAATAAACTGAGTTTCAACTGTGCAGATAGTTTTAGATTACATATATGAACTATTAAAAGTAGAATAAGAAGAGAAAGGCATAAAAATGATCACATGAGAAAGATTCAGCTTGATATTGCTATTGCTGGCTAGAATACAGAAGAAGGGGACCAGAAGCCAAAGAAAGCAAGCAGGATTTAGAAGCTGAAAAGAGTAAGGAAATGGCCTTTATTAGAACCTTCAGAAGAAACAGTCCTGAAAACACCTTGATCTTAGTCTACTGAGACTCACTTCATACTTAAGCCCTCCATAACTGTAAGATAATATGTTTGCATTGTTTGATGCACTAAATTGTGGTAATTTCGAATAGAGGCAGAAGTAAAATAATACAAAAGTTAAAAGACAGGTGGCCTGAGTTCCAATTCCTGTTCTTCCACTGAAGATTTGTTATCTTGGAGGACTTTCGTAACCACTCCACATCTCATTTTCCTCAGTTGTGAAATGTTCCTCATAATGTTAGAAACCTGAAAGAGTTAACACATAGCTTAGTAATTTAGAGTACTGTTTGACTCATGGCTATTACTTAATGCAAATGTAACTAGAAGAACTTCCTTAAAGGCCAGTCATAATGATCTTAGTGACTTGATTTTCTATCCTTTTAATATTATGAGCATGCAAGATATAATTTTCAATTAAATATATTTTATTTACAGAAGATGCAGTATGCAAATATGAAAACACAGAAGATAGGACACATTTACATTTCTGAACTATGTGCACCGTAAGTTCAAAGAATGGCTGAGAGTATAAAAATTAAATGGGGATGAAATAGAGCTCTATGAAAACAGAGGTCATGCTGGTAGGAAAGACAAATGCAAGGGAAAAGAGGGGACTCAGTTGTGATATTTGCGGAAAAAGGCAAAATATGTAGAAATCTCACAATAAGGGCAGAACGGTTGTCATTTTTAACTTAACGTTTTATCAATTTTTTCTTTAAAAGACTATCTAGTGACTTTCCATCAAGGGTGGAGAGAAAGCACATAATTATTTGACATTTCAAAGAAATAAAATTTGAAAGAGCCACTAGCTATCCTCTTTCTAAACTTGAAACATCAAAAATAGATGTCCCTGGCATGATAACACACTGAAGTCATTTTGAAAGAAAATTAGAATTTCCATCCCTCATTTTCCTTTCTCCCCAGTAAGATTTTAAGCAGATGGGAATATCAATTTAGCTACTTGACATTTAGAAGGATAAATGACTTAAGAGTTCTATGATCCCCTCTCATTGAAGCATGTTTGATAACATCTGCCTAACATCTTATACTCACATCAGAGCCAAACATCATTTAACGAGAAGAGAATGACTAGAATACAGGAAACCAGGTTTCCATCCCTGGTCCTTGTAGTAGCATAAGCATTGGGAACATAAATACCTCCTAATAAATAAAGCTTGTGAGTTTACTGGCAGTTTGTTTATCATCACTCTAGCTAAAATACCATTACTAATACGAAGAAGTTAGAAAAGGGATATGCAACAATTTACAAAGGAGAAAATAATACTGTTTGTGGGAACAAGCTTTCATTCTAAGATCTAGAGGAAAGAAAATCTATCTTATTTTAGAATATGTTACAGAAACTCAAAAAAATGAAAGGATACTATGGCTAAAGTTCCCACTCATAGAAGAAAAGTTTCTCAACTTTCCTAATTTTTCTGATGGCATTTTGCCATCTTTACTAGACATCCTAATTTTTGTGTGTGATACATTGCAGTACTTTGTTTATGTTCTTATCTCACTCATTATCAGTCTTAAGAATATAAAAATATATAGTTTAATTTTTCCATTTTATAGTATCCTTTTAAAGAAAAGAAGGGTGTGTCACTCCTGAGGCATTTATGAAGAATTATTGGGCAACCTCCAAACAGAGAGGAGCTATAAAACAATTAACAACATTCATCAAATTAACAACATTCATCAAAACCTCTTGAACAAATAGAGAGCAAGCATCTCCAGACCCAATATTCACCTCATTGTGAAATGTCAATTTCTCTTGATAACTTGTGTTTGGATATTGGCTACTGAATAGCTTTCACGCCTTCAGAATTGCCCTTTTGAAATTATGTAATTTAATTCATTTTTGGTGTCCTGAGAAACTATCCAAACATCAGAACTCAATAAACATTTGCTGAATGGACAGGTGTATTAATTTATTTACTTGTGGTTCTCTTATATTCTATGGACTTGGTTTTTAAGATTAAGGAATTTTTTTGATTAAGTGGACTCACTGAAATTTAGTTTGCTAAACCTTCTATTACATAAATAATGAGAATAACACATGGAGTTCTGAAACTTGAAGGGCTCTTAAAGGTCTACTGGATCAATAGCCTGATTTTTCAATTTGTAAAATAAGTTTATCAGATTGGGGGGTTTCATCGGGTCATCTAGTCAAAAGTTCAAAAGTCTGACAAAACACTTCATGAGAAATGGTAGTTCATTTTATGCAATGAATCTGAACAGTTCAGGAAACAGTATGGTGCCATTTTTCACTTGCTTGATATATATATACACACACACACATATATATATGTGAGCTCATAAAACATAACTCCAGAAGTTCCTACAACTTGTTAATATTTTTATTCTCTACAGGTCCTTTTATGGATTAAGGATATGTATAGGTAATCTGCTCCAGACGTTAAGTGTAAGATCAGTAGGATATAAAAGAAATGGAAATCTGTGATTTAAGAAAAAGAAAAATGTCTAATATTCAGACTGCATGACAATAGAATAACATGCTCTGAAGACATTAATTAGTTGCCACCTGATATATTTGATTTAAGAATTACATTTAAAATTGTATATTTACTTGGATTTTTCTTATCTAATGTCTCTAGAATGAAATACAATTTCCATAAACATGGGAGTTAAATACATCTGCAAACAAACTCATTGTTTGGTACCAAAAATTAGGGGGTTAAAAATAAGTGAAAAATAGAAACTAAAGGACAAGGTGAATATTTTATTGATGTAGTCATGCATCCCTGTTTTGAGATCTAAGCACAAATAAGAAGACAGAATCAGAGCTCTAAGTAAGAGAAATTCAGGACTATGACAGGAGAACTGGTTTGATGATGCAACAATAAACTGACAAGGTATAAAGACTTTGGACCAAAATATACCACAGCTTTTTTGTGTCTCTAACTTAAATCTGTATCCTTCTGTTATGACAAAATACAATTTTGTTGTCCTTTAAAGAGATTCCTTCCAATACAAAAAAATTAATGGTCATTTGATGCTTCCTGTTTACCAGCCATTCTTCTTCAAGTGGCATATTGTTAATTTTAGGTCTCGTTTTTACTCCATCCTTAGATTCAGTTTGGAAGGATTATCAAGTATGGTACACTGCCCATTAGTGATTAATATGTGGAAAGGTGGCTGAAACTTTGACACTTGTCTGGAGTAGATTCATAGTAATGGTAGAAACCAAAGACTTTCCAACAATTTCTGTAACTAACATACTCAGGGCCTCTCTGGTTCTCAAACCTTCCTATAAAGCTCAGATGGAGCCCCATGCTTTGCAAATAATTCATTTTCTGCTTTTATTAGCTATAGGCAGTTTCTATATTATAATCAAGACATTATAATGGGTGCAGAGCTCAGGTAAAGAATTCAGAACTCCTACACCTAGATTTACACACTTGTTACATCATTTAGTGACCACATGATATTTTGTACTTTCTTTGTTCTCCCTAAACCCCAGATTCCCCACCTGCATAATGGAGATTAACAAAATAGAATTGGTCTAGGGATTACATTAAAAGATGTTTTTGCAGATATTTAGTAAACAGTCAATAAGTGACATCAGGCTAATATGAATATCAGTAATAAAATGACTCTTTATAGGGATACTACAATCTAGAAATAATTAAAATTGCCAATTCTCCAAGAGTTTCTACTAAGATTTTAGCAAAAAATATCAATGATGCATTTCCTTGATTTCAAGATGCACAGATTTTGTTAAAAAACATCTAAACAGGGAATTATCTGATGGTCAATATTTTCCTTTAATGAGTTAGCCTTCAAAGTTCTTATTAATCGGCGATGCCTCTTAAAATATGTAGAGTTCTTAATTAGAAGATATCATAACAGGAGTGGATTTTGACCCACCTCTGCACAGAGTGTGAGGGACCCCATATAGTACACCCTCTCTCAACACTTACACTCTAACCCAGACGTAGGAGAGAAAGCAGTTCTATTCTTCTTACCAATCACTTATGCTGACCTTCACTTGTCTCTTTAATGGAAATATAATCCTGTTTGCCTTCATCAAGGGAGGTTTGTGTTCCCTCTTCTGTTTTGTGACTAGTGTAGCTGAAGCTTGTTTAACTGTGAGATCACAAGCAGCTGTTTATTGAAGTACAGGAATACTGACCTATGATCTTGCTTCATGTTTATTGCCTCTGCAGTCATGATGTTAGAGGGGACAAGAAAAGGACACTCTCCTAATGGAGCCTACTTCTGCTTTGTGCTATATGAGTGATGTCTGCTTCCATGGAGCTATTGACTGTCCTTTACAGCGGCAGTGATACATGGCTGAATCTTGTCACTTACTAAGTTGCCTCAGTTTCCCAACTTATTAAGTGAGCTAAATTCTGCTACTGTGTAAAAGCAATAAGTATGAGTATCATAAAAGGTCTGGAGATCTAGGGACAGAAAAACAGTGCATTGTTTTGTTGTTGTTTTTTTTATTTTTTTTATTTTTTAATGTGACTGAAGGGTACAGAGCCAGCCAAGCACATGATGTTGTATTGATTTTCAAAGTGAGCACTTAACTGATGCATCTACATTAAATCTAATCCCCTTGTGGGAAATAAAGCATGATCTCTCTCATCTAAGTTTCACTGATGCAGTTATTTGAAGCATGAAGGTTTTGGTTCCCTTAGTGTTCTAAGGTTTTCAATTCCAATTTTTAAATAAGGGTTGCTAGAGTGCCAGCATCAGGCCTGACAATCTCAGTAATTTATTTGAGGGTTTCCAGAATATGTGAGAATTTTAAAGTATGCAGAAGGAAGAAAACATATGGAATAACTTAAAGAGTAGCAGTTTGGGAGTGATACAGAGGCAAATTCCCAACTTCAAACCAACAGTGACCCAATATTTGCCTTATAGCATTTATTTGACAGCCCTGTGTCTCAATTTCCTCCTCTGTAAAACTGAAATAATCTGACCAACAGTCTTGGGCTGTTGCAAAGTTTAGATGAATATGAAAGTTAAGCACCTAACTATTAGTTAGAATACAATAAATATTTCTTATGTTTCTTCTCTGTTTTAAAAACAAACCAGAAGCTACTAGTCATGAGAGGAGATACTTTCTCTAGACTATAAGGAGAAAGAGAAAATTGAAATAAAGACAGGTTAGGCTTCAAAAGCACAGAAGTCCTTAATCTAGAAAATGACAAAGTCCATTCAAACCCAATTTCCTCTTCCATCAATAAATATTGTAGCCAATATAGCGAGGTTATATTTTTTTTCACAGATTTTTTAAAATTATTTTAATCCAGAGGTCGTGAGTAAGTGACTTATATGCATCTCAGCATAACTGGCAATAGCAGATTATCGGTAGAAAAATTGCATGGAAGAGGAACCAGTAGACATGGAGAATGCAAATGTAATGACATAATAAAATATCAAGAATTGCTAAGTGAACATAAATGCAAAAGGAGAGCAAATTTGGTGCTATTTTAGGGGATAGCAAAACCCTGTCTGGGATAGGCCCTTTGAAGAGAGTAGAAGAAAGTGAAGAAGAGAGACTTATGGATACCCTGGGAAATGAACTCCTGCTCTGCATGGTTAGAGCAAGCTTGTGCAGAAACACAGGGAGGGCCAGTGTGACTGGGCATGGTGGACAGAGGGGAGAGGCTGGAGATGAGAGCTGAGGTGCAGCCATAGTAAACAGAGTGGTTCTTGTTGTAAGCACAGTGGGCAGCCAACGGAGGCTTTGAGAAGTGGAGAGCTGTGATTTGACCACTCTAAGTTCCTGTCATATGTGTGGTTTTAGAGGAGATGAACGAGCCATGTGATTTTGACCTCTGCCCACTTTACGGAAACAGTGGCAATGATGTCAACACTGCCAGGGTCTGCACATAGTAAAGAGTGGAATTGATACCTTAGGAAGATGTAGTCACTCATTTGGAGCACTTAGTTTAACAAAAATACAAACATCTTAAAGGAGTCATTAAAATATTTGTCATCTTTCACATATTATGACACCTCAAAGTGGAATTTCTAGGTCTATCTTTGAATTTTGCAATATTTTATTACATTATTTTATGATTCTATTATAAATTATGTGTTTATCCTTGAGGGCAGATTTAAACTTACTCCGTTTTGCATTTCCAGCTCCCATACCATAACTTGACATTGTACAAACTCAATAAATGATGATTGAATTAATACATCACGAAGACTAGTATCTGTGTACTGCTTCACAGTTGGGAGTTCAGTTGTTTTCATCTTTATTATCATCTTATTTGATTTTGAGGATAATCCTGAGATTATATTCCTATGACATTTTATGATCCCCACTTTAAAGATGAAATAACTGAGGCTCAAAGAGGTATGCAGCAGTTCAAAATCACATAATTAAAAGCAGCAGAAGTTGAATATAAAATTCAAATTACCTTATCTCTTGCCAATAATCCTATGTCATATTTGCTTCAAGCGTCCTTGCCATAGTCTTCTCCTGATCTTATCCTCACTTCAGTCTATATTCCAGGACAAACCACAGTTAGAAACAATACACCCCATCTTGTATGCATGTAATGGCTGTAGGTCAGTGCATACTGGAAACATTATTTAGGTCTCCAAAAACAACTGTGTGGGATGCAGGTCTGGATGAATTTTCAGGCATCAGTAATGCACATTTTTCACCTTTCCTGTGTTGCTACAGGATTTTTCAGAATTAACTGATCATAGAAGGTATTGAATAAAAATTCTAGCATGACATATTGGCAATGATCCAGGGTATTTATCCATTTATACAATAGTCTAGAGTTGTGAAATGGCCTCAGAATTTAGTGGCAGGTAAGAGGCTTAATTACGTATCTATATCTTGGCCATTCTACCCTGGCAAAACAGTACAATTTTTCCTTTATTTGTTTTTTTGGTTTTTTTTTCCCTATGAGATACCCATTGTTGATCAATTTCATTCATAGAGATCCGGTGAGTTTCTCCCAGTGTAAACTCATTACCTCCATTTTGATAAACTTTACAAAGTACCAAACTTGCTCTTAGTTCACAATGTCAACCCAGGAAGGTCAGATCCACTATGAAAAGAACATTTAAGCAGCTTTTTAACCCTTAAGAATCTCTGGAGACAAAATTATCACTCCATCTGATCTCACTCCTCTCTGTCAGTGACTCTTGGGGTCTCATTATCTCATTTGGTATTTCAAAATGGAAGCAATTGTGCTAACACCAAGGGCATCACTCATTGCCACCAAATTAACAAAAAAAGGCAGCAAAAAAAAAAAGTGTCAGTGTCAGCATGCCGTGAAGGTCCAGACGGCAAACAGGTGCAGCAATGATTCATCATCATCAATAGGACCTGTCAAGATGAAGTGAAAGGGTAAAAAATTAGAAACTCCTTCCAGCGTGCTAATGATACAGCACCTGAAATTGAAGGGGAGAATTACACTCCCAATATCAATTAGAATGTGCTGTTTAATTTAGTTAAACACTCAGCTCAGAGGTACAGAGGAAGAGAATGCATGTGTTTATATCACACACATATAAGGCTTTTGGACTATGTGTCTTACTCTCCAGTAAGAGCTTTATAAGTGCTAAACTTATTTAAATACCAGAAAGTGTTTGTCACTTTCATTTCCAAATAGTTTTTTCTCTTCTTTCTTCTTTCTCTTCTTTATCATGAATATGTAATATTTTGATGATTTCCCAATGTCAGCCTTTCCTACAAATAAGAGTTGTTCTTCTTTCTGAGCGTATTAAGGAAAGTTATCCAAAATATGTTTATTTGTATCATAGATTTTTTAAATTTAATTTTAAACATGTCCCTATAAAATCTTATGCACATAAACCTAGTGATTTGTGTAGAGAAGAAATTCCTTCAATGTTAGGAAATCGTGCATGCCTATCTCTCTAAAAGCCAAATCCAGAGTAATATATTCCTGAACTACCAAGGGAGGAAGAATCTAGAAGATTGTCATGTAATGTTGTTGAGAGGTGCTTGGAAGCCACAACTATAAGTGAAATGACAGATCATCAACCCTGTTTGACAGTAGGTTAATTGATAAGGAGAAGAATTACGTTTCTGTAACATATTTCTAGTCACAAAACATTGCTAAACTAAATAAACACCCCCAAACTCTTCTAATATTAAACAATAGTTTGTGCTCGTGCACTCATTTGTTTTCCAAACCCCCTATTTAAATTCAAAGGTAGGGAGTGGCTAGAGCCTAGGACCCAAGTGGGGAACCAACCTTGGACAGGATGCCCTTCCCTCGCAGGGAGCATGCATGCACACACACACACAAACACACACTGACACCTATTCACACACAGCACACACACACACTAACACACACACAATCCTTCACACACTCACTCATACACACACAAGGGTCTTGCACACGTTCACTCACATACACACAGTGTCACACACTCACACACTTACAAAGACACACATCCACTCATACGCAAATGGGGACAATTGAGACAGGTGAGTGAAGCTGACATACACATCTTTGGGATGTGGGTGGAAACCAAGTACCTGGAGAAAACCCACACCGACATGGGTAGAATTTGTAAACTGGGTAGAGACTATGACCCCAGGCTGTAATTTTTTTTTTTCTTCATTAATTCTCTGCTGAATTTTTTCGAACATAATGATGTCATCCAAAGACTGACTGTAGTTACCCAAAAACTACAAAGAAATCGTAAATCGTTTGCTTATTAGACAAGAAGTAGGAGAATGAAGAGGAGGCAATACATAACCCCCTCTCCAAAGACTAAATTAAATTTTGAAGCGCTTGCTGGAATAAAAGAAAACAATTTGCAAACACAAATTTGTTTTCTTCATTTACTGAAATCATCATTTGTTCTGAGATGAAAATGAAAAAAAAAAAATTTAGAAAGATGGAATCGGAAGACAACTTCAGCTTTTATCCCCAACCTACAGGAAAAGAGCTTGATACTGAAATAAGACCGTAAATCAACTGCCGGTGTTGGATGTAGGGGGTGTGATTTAGTTTCTCAGCTAATGTGTCCTCTGTTGTTGTGAAATTTTAATGTGACAAAGTGACTGCTTTTCCCGTTATTTCTGTGGGAGGAGGAGCGAGGGAGGGTGCGCGTTTGTAAAGCTGAACCACGGTGGCGGACGCGGCTGTCTTCTTGTACGCGAAGCTATTGAATCGTAGTGACACAGCTGACAAAAAGAGTTATGTCTTTTCATGAGTTTGTGTTCTTTATTGCTCACATTAGCTCTTGGAGAAGAAAAAAAAAATCAGGTGAATTCAATAAGCCATAAATCTTTTTTGACATACTGTATGATACTGTCTCCTGGTAGAAAAGAAGGCTAAGGGAACAGGAGCACCTGCTACCATGAACAGAACCTGTCCTGGGGGAGAAAGAGAACGTTAAAGCACCAGGCCTCTGATCTGTCCTCCCCAAGTAAGTCTTTACTTTTACAGGTTCCAGACGTATCACTGATTAATAGAGATGGTCAGGGTTACCAGCAATCTCACTGAACTATCTCTTTGTTTCTGAGAGGAACATTCTATTTCTTGTCATTTTGTTTTTGTTTTTAAGGCAAGGTACAGGCAGAAATGAAGTGAGTAGGCCGACAGGCAGGAAGAGAGAAGAGGAAGAAGCATTTTATTTTGTTTCCAGGTTAGGTGTTCACACAGGCTGCTTCCTGCTGGACCTGGGACTCAAACCCAGGGTTATGTAGCCTTTGCCCTTTGGAGGCAATTACCCAACCACTTCCCCACCAGAACAGGCTTAATTCTATTTCTAAGTAAACAAATGAAGTTTGGGCAACTATACGATGCCCTACTGACACTATTTAAAAACAAATATACAAACAGCAATCAAAAATGTTGGAAAGATAAATCTAGCTTAATCAGAAAGAATACTAATAGTTCTCAAAGTAGCTTCTCATAAATTTCCTTAAAAACCTTAGAGCAATATATGAAGGGCCAAAGCTAACAACAAGAATATAAGTGAAAAAAGACCATAAAGCAATGTGCAAGGAAAATAATAACAACAGAAAGACCATTAAAGATGAATTGAAAAGACTATTTTTAAAATAACATTTTTTTTCTGAGCCAGAATAGTGCAGATGGCCATAAGAATCTCGAAAAAGTATTTGATTGACTGACCTCCCCACACAATTCTGTCCCTAAGTCTGGGTAAGAGTTTGCTCCTAAAATAAGCACGTTCTTGCTACTCATCAGTTCTTGCATCCATGCATCCATCCATGTATCCATCCACACATCCATCCATGCATCCATCCATGCATGCATCCATTCATCTCTGCATCCATCCATCCATCCATCCATCCATCCATCTGTCCATCTAACCATTCATTCATCCATCTATCCATCCACACACATACTTACATTGTGTATGTACATCCATTCACCCAGACTATTTTTTCCCATTTCCCATAAACTCCTTTTCTAGTATGTACATCTTTTTGTATGAGACGAAGTATTTGTAAGTTTTGTTATAACAAATCGTCACAACATTCCAATTACTTACAACAACAAATTTCTCACACAATTTGCACATCATTTGCAAGTTGATGATGCTTCAGTTATCGTTCTTTGAAATTCAGGTATGTCCCAAATATTTATTTATATTAAGGTCTTGCTGAAGAAGAATTATAATATGGAGGATGATAACTTTTTTGAGAGTAAAACGAAACACAATTGTTAAGTAGGAGCAAATTTAGCACTGGTCCTCAACTGACAGGAAACTGTGGGTGGCCTCAAATTCTTGAATGCAGCCTCTTGACAACTGTCAGCAAGAACCTCAGGCCTTCAGTACCAAAGGCATGAGAATATGGATTCTACCAACAACATGAGTAAACTTTGAAGTCAACTTTGAAGCAGATTCTTCCCACCTCAGCAATCAGATGATAAGAAAATATTGTTGATGCATTGATTATAGACTTGAGAACCCAATTTAGCTTTTCTGGGGCTCCTGACCCACAGAAAAATGTAAGGTAAGAAATGGGTATTGTTTTGATACTAATATTTGTTATTTATTTTGTTCAAAATGACATATTAACTTTAGGATATTGGAATTGCATCTCAGTCTGTATTTCACATCACATACTCACCACCGGAGTTCTAGTGTCACTTATGATCAATCCTCTTTCCTTTCCTGTCCCTTTTCTAAGCCCCGCCTCCACCCACTGCAGCACACTGTACAGTCTTGTGTCCTGTCAAGTTTGCTGGGGTTTGAGTGCTCATTTGTTAAATTTAATTCTATTCCACAGATGAGTGACACAATCCTATATTTCCTCTTTCTCTTTCTGAATTAATTCACTTAGCATGATTCCCTTCGTTCCAGTCAGATTGTTGCAAAGGACACTTTTCAACTTTTCGACAGCTACATAGAATTCCATTGAGCATCTAGACCACAGCTTCTTTATCCACCATCTGGTGTTGGACTTTTGCGTTGCTTCCATGTCTTGGCTCTTGTGAACAGCGCTGCTATGAACACAGGGTGCAGAAATGTTTTTTTCTGATTGGAGATTTTAAATCCTCAGAGTATATGTCCAAGAGTGGGATTGCTGCATCAAAAGCTACCCTCCATCTTTATTTGTTTGAGGAATCTTCATACTGTTTCCAAAGAGGTTGCACCAACTTATGTTCCCACCAACAGTGTAAAAGGGTTTCTTTTTCTCCACACCTCCTCCAATACCTGCTGTTTCCAGTCTTTTTGACATAGGCCATTCACACTGGTGTACTTGTACTTCTCTGATGATGAATTATATAGAACATTTTCAAGTGTATGTAAGTCATCCCTGTATCTACTTTAGTAGGTGTCTGTTCAGTTCTTCTGCCCATTTTTTGAGTAGATCTTTTTTTTTTTTATGGCTAAGGTGTATGAACACTTTATATGTCTTGGATATTAAGATCTTAGATGATATAGACTTTGTGAATATCTTCTCCAATTCCATGGGTTGCTTTTGTTTAAGTGGTGATTTCTCTTACTGTACAGAAGCTTTAAGTTTGAGGTAGTGCCAGTTGTTCAGTTTTGCTTTGCTTTCTTTTGCCACATATATTCCTTTCCCAGACATTTTTAGTCTACGCACATGGAATGTTTTCCGTCTCTTTGCATCTCTTCTATTCCTTTTGTTTAGATCCTATAGTTTTCATTATAGATGTCTTTCACCTCCTTTGTTAAGTCTATTCTCAGGTATCTGATATTTCTCGGTTCTACTGGAATGAAATTTCTTTCTTAATTTCTTTTTTCTCTACTTCATTGTTTGCATATAAGAATGCTACAGATATTTGTGTGATGACTTTACAACCTGTGACTTTGCTGTTTTTACATATTGTTCTTGTAGTTTTCTTGTGGAGTCTTTAGGATATTCTTGGTACAATATTATATCATCTGAAAAAAATGATAATTTCACTTCTTCTTTTCCAATTTGGATTCTTTTAATATACTTTCCTTGCCTTGTTGCTCTGACTAAGACTTCCAGAACTATGTTGCCTAGTAATGGTGATAGTGGGCAACCTTATCTTGTTCCATATCTTAGGGAAAAGGCTTTAGCTTTTCACCATTGAGTATGTTGTTGGCTATGACTGGTTTTCTTCTCTGCCCTGAATTTAGCACTGTGACTTTCCTTTTCTTTCTATGCAAAAGGAAAGTATTCCAGGCATAACATTAAAAAACATCCCTCTCCCCATCCCCTTAGTGGCTTAGCAGGTCTGCATGCATTCCAAGGACCAGTGTTCAGGACCCAGTGCTGGCAGGAGCAATCACGATGAACAATTAAATAAAATGCATTTTCCACTGCTTTCTTCCTGCCTACCTGCCTACTAGCCTTCATTCCTGCCTGTACCTTTCCTTTAAGAAGAAGTATATATGCATATGTATGTATGTATGTATGTATGTATGTATGTATATGCATGTGTGTATATGATTTGTGTATGTGTACACACGCACACACACACACATACAGGTCCATGCTCAAATATAATATCACAGACCCACCGCTGTATTTCCCCAGTTCCCCTTGCAGTTAGACATGACCATGTGATGGGCTTCTAGCCAATGGGATTTTTGGGGAAGTGGTTTTTACCTATTCTAGACATGGCCTCTAAGCCTTCTTAATGGTCTTCTTTTCCTCATCTTTAACTGAGTACTTGGAGGGCCAGTGTTGCTGACTACTTGAATGACTACATCGAGTAGGACTTCTTGTCAATGCCTGCCAGTTGCTGGTATTTTATCTTTATTTCAGTGATGTGAATGGAACATTGTATATTTTCTCCTAATGTAGTTTATACCATACCGATGAGTGAGAAACTGATTTATTAAGTCACAGATATAATTTTTATTATACATAATATTAACCTACACATATTGAAAGCATTATGAATTTCTAAGTACTTCACAATTATCTAGACAGATGCCATTTCTTAATAAAAGCAAGAAAAGAGGAGCTTGTTAAAGAAGCAAGTAGAATTCTCATTAAATTTCTCTTTAAAACAGAGTGAAAGGGAACAAAGTGTGTATTTGTTTCATGAGACACTCCATTAAAAAATGTTTCAACTCAGAAACGTGTTAAAATGTGGGCACTTTGTGAACCATCCTAAAGAATAATTACATAGAGAAACTGATCAAATATTCTGAAAATCCAGGAGCTCAAAATAAATCAAACATCTGTAAACTCTGATCCATAATCTAAATATAAATGACTATCTAATCTGTAAATAAATGTGTGCTGGAACACAGTCACACTTATCCACTCAGGTATTGTCTATGAAGACTTTTGCGCTATGACAGAGCTAAGTAGTGTTATCAGAGATTGCATAACCCACAAGCTAAAAACATGTAATAGTTGGCCCTTTGCAGGAGAAGTCTGACGATCCCTGAATATAACAAAACCAAGCCAATAGTAGTCTGTCACCTATCTTGGTTATTCAGTCATAAAATCTATTATTTTATGCTAACACTTGTTTTTCAAGAACATTATTTAAATATCCTTTCTTAAAGAGTTTTGAGGGAAGAAAATCTGTAATTTAGGTAATTTGCACCCAGATAAGTTTTCACTTATTTGGGAAGGTGACAAAAATTTATCATTTGATATTCTTTCTCTGATCATTTATATCACTGCTGAGAAAAACAACTTGAGGATGTTTCATAACTAAGAAATATTGCAGTATCCTGGTTATATACAAAGATTCTAGAGACTGACAGCCCTCCTTTGAAATGTAGTTTAATCCTTCATCTTGATGTAGTACCTTGATACCATCATGTACAAATTAGCAATGTAATAAGATGCTATGAGTATAAACTAGATAATTCATATAAAGTCCTTAGACTAGTGTGTGGCACAAAACACCAGTACTGCATATATTGGCCATTGTTAAGAGATCAAAGAATAACAAAAACACTGCAAACTTCTTTTCTTAAAGGAAATGTGCAGACAGGAATAAAGGAGAACAGAGGCACTCAGTAAGAAAGAGAAGGAAGAAGCATTTTATTTACATCATTATTACTCATCTTGGTTGTTTCCCCCAGGGCCCAGAAGGTGAACCCAGGTCCCTTGGATATATCTGGACTTCATCGTACCACTGCTCCATCAGGGTTCATGAACATTTTTTAAATCATAGCAAAAAAAATCTCTTAATAGCAATAAAAACACTTTACTTACTATAAAGTTTATTGTAAATAACTTAGATAAGTATAGTTAAAAGTTTGAATGCAAAAACAAGCACAAATCAGGAAAGATGCAAAAATGATTTATTTCCTGTTTATCTATTACTGTTTAATTTTATTTAATTGTGAGATGATGTAATCAAAGAATATAGGAAAAATACTGCAATCATTTTTTGAAATCATATACAAATATATGCATATAGAGAGAGAAAGTAAATATTTTTTCTTAAAACATACCTACCCCATGGCAGCAAAGTCATGTTAATAAAGGTCTATTCATATAGGATATACATTTAATTTGATCTCTACTTCAGGAAATCAATTAAGCAACGTGAATATCAAAGTTTATATTTTCACTTTGCAATCCCTAATGAAATAATTGATTTAAGGAAAACTCATCACTGGCTGCTCATATGAGAGTAAACAAAATGATGCAGAAAATAAAGCATTACTCTACCATGACTTTCTGATCATAGGGAAGCATGCAATGTTACCAACAAAGAGTGATGCTGGCACTAGGAATTTAATTATTGAACCATGGCAGAAAGCAAGACTGTGTGATGCCTGGCATGATGTAATGTGAAAGACAAAAAGAAACCTGCAAGTAATCTTGCCAAGACTTTAGGTCCTCCTTGGTATACATGAATAAAAACTATAAGGTTAATTGAATGATGCCATGAGTAAGTGATCAAATGAATCCAGAATGGAGGAAGTTCTACAGAGAAATTCACTTGTGTCTTAAACCAGTTAATGAGTTAATGGCACAGCAAATAAAATGGAAGGTGGAAATTCATAAATTAAAAGGGAATTATGAAACATAATAGAGGACAGTCAAATATAAAGCATAGAAGATGAAATTTGATGCATACTAATTCCACTCAAGCAACTGAAAAACACCTTTTTAAAATTTTTATTTGAATATGTTTGGTATTTGATGACAAAGCAATCATTAATTTTTGGAACAGGAATTTTATAAGTGCAATAACTATTTAACCTCTATGCAAGATTATTCTTTTTTTTTTAAGTATACTGGAAAATTTCATGGTCAAAAATAATATTTTGTATTGTCCCTAAAATATTTTTGCATAGATGCTAGCTGAATATATTATGGCAACACATTTTCACAATATGTAAATCAAATCATTGTGCTGTGCACCTTAAACTTATACAGCAATATCTGTCAATTATTTCAAAGTAAAACTGGAAATGTTTCTGCAAAACTGATATAAAAAAACAAAAAGAGTTAGAAAGGAATAAATCAAATCCAAGAGGGAAAATAATTTATTGTTTATGAGTGAGGATCTAGGTGGGTGAATTATTAGGCTATTTCATTACTCTTACACATGATTGAAAAATTTGAGATTGAAAAGTGGACTTTTAAAATCTCATATGATTTAAATTAACTAGTTTAACTAGCATGTTTGACAATCATTATAAATGTGGACAAATAATTTTTTAAAAAGACATTATATGGGTCAAAAATGCCTGACTTTTGGGTGGTAATCCATCTTAGAGAATTGAATGCTGATGAAATTTGAATTATGCAAAAAAAGAATCTATGGTGATGCGTGAAAATTTTTATATATAATGGAAGTGTGAGATAGAAATTACATCTATATATTTATCCATTCCTAATATAAAATATACCAAAGTATAGAAAAAAATTATTGTACCAAAATGCTGACAATTATTTTCTTTCAGGGCAGCTTTATGTTCTGCTACTTTATACTCTTTACTCTTGAAAATTTCCATAATAAATATACATGCACTTATTTGCTAACTAGTAAAGGGAACAAACAATTTCTAAGTAAATGATTTCTAATTGTTTTAAGCAATTCATCTTGTGTTTGCAAAATACTTGTTTTAAAAGTGTATATAAAAGCTAGAGAGTAAACTAAAGAAAAAATTTAACCATCTCTCAAAGAATTTCATAAAACTCTCTAGATCCTTGGAGATATTCTGGACTATTTAAGAATCACTTTAGTAGATGATTTCTATTTATTAAAAATTAAACATATAGAATCAATCAAGTCATGATTACTTTGAGAAAGCTACAATGGGGCCAGTCTTAGTGTGATCAGTAAAAATTATCCAATCTGTTTAGAGATTAGAATTCCAAAACTTTAAAAACAAAAGGCAGAATGAAACAACAAAACAAAATTCTCTTGACTTTCTGATTCCTATTTTTATATAAAACTCTGACCGCTTCTAGTGACTAAGTGATAAGATAGATAACAGACCTCTTTGGGAATTCTGCTTAATTTTATTTTACTTATGCAGATTCCTCTCTGAACTCTGACATACACTATTCATAATGCTACTTAATCAAAGTGTTGACCAGTTTATTTTTAGAAAAGCAACACTGTGTAAGTAACAGGGCAAGGATCTTTGAATCACATCTGAATTTAAATCCAATGTCTGAAATTTTCTCCCTATACAATCCTCATTTTCCTCATTTAAAAAAAGATGATAATATTACATCAAATTCCTCTTGATGGATAAATAATGTGGCAGGCACTTATGCTAGCATTTGGTAACCATTTGGTAAGTATTCATAACAATTCAATTCTCCCTTCCATATATATCTTCATTTTCTGATAGTCTGAAGAAATTATTTTTTAATTTCCATACCAATTACTAGTTCATTTCATAACCAAGTAGATTCTTTTTGAGAAAGGTTGGGGCAATATTTGTCCAGCTGACTAATTGAAATTTAGAGATTGAAGGTGTTCAAACTAGTTGACAGCATAGTCTCTTTGTAAACATTTACCATATGTCTTAGGTTCACCAAATTATTATTTTTCTAAAACTCAAGTCATTTTGGAAAATGTTTAGCACCTCTATTTCCACTGGAACAACAGACTCTCAAAGGTTAAAAAAATGACATTTCATCAAAAGATAACTTTATCTTTCTGGGTAGCTCAGTCTTCCTGATGATTTTCTAGACAACAGAACTCAAGTTACCAACAGATAGTCTGTTTTTCTCTCCCTTTCCTCAGGCAAGTTGGGTTTCGTGTCACGAAAGTCTGATTTGGGGTCTGACATAACTTTATTTGGTTTTCTAATTCACATCCTTTCTTGATTCAATTGATTGATTTGCACAAAGGAACTGCACTCACTACCATGATAAAACTATTATTATTATTCTTTCTTAATTCTAATTACATCTTGGGGTAAACATTCTGTGTGAGGGAATCCCTCACACAGAGGTAAACCATAGCAAACTGAGCATTGAGAATATTAGGAAACATATTCCAAACATATTTTCATACTCTTCAGCCTTCACATTATGCAGCTTCTACATTTATATTTTATGCATATAGATATACATATTGTTCAATAATTTATAGAGCTGCATACACTTGCTACAAGGCAATGTGATGTTCTCATTTGATCTACTTTGGTAGAACCACTTTCTGTCAGGGAATTGACTATGATGATATGCACAGTAAATATTTAATAGCATCAGAGACATCAGAGTCTATTTTTCTTTGAAGAGTGCTTAATTGTGTCAGTTTCCCATGATGAGATGCTAGTCAGTATTGTCTGAATCTGAAGTAACTGAGTGGAGGTAGAGAAGTCCTTGCAGTGAGCCTTCTCTCCCAACTAAAGTCAATGTGTGTGAGTTTTTCGAGGCAACGCTGCAAAACCTCAGCACCATTAATTTGGGGCACAGTAATTACATATTTACAAGATTTCAGCGGGGCTTGAGCTAGAGTCTGCCTAGTACTATCAATGAAGAAAGGGTTGATTAAGCTGAACATAAGCATAAACAACACGGGGAAAACTTAAATCTATTTTAACGGTGTCTTCTCTATTCAAGTAGTTCTGTAACTATGATTTGCCTCACATTCAGCTGAATCATAGGTTTATATTTGTCTGTGCTGACCTAAAGAAGGATATTTTCATATGGGTCAGCTTATTAACTTTAATCCTTTCAGTACAAATGCTCGATGATAGATGACATGTCATTTCTGTCAGTTCCTTCCTGTTGATGACAAACCATTGGACGTTTTTGATATTTTTTCTTGCATTATCACTTAAACATCATCAGCCAAGACCTTACTTGATGGAAAAGTTAACAAGATAAGCAATCTAATTCCACTTGGCTTTCCAAATCACTGCATGCATTTGGCCTCAATAGTGAGAGTTATAACTTGTAACTCTTAGTGAAGTTGGAACATATGGTTTCACTGTGAAGAATAAACAGAAGAAACGATAGCATGGTTCTCTATGCATAAGGACAGCTTTGACTCAAATTTCTCATTGCTGTGTTATTTTTACATTCTCCATGGAGTAGATATTTTACAACGTGCATTTTCTTCTGGGAGCAAATAACGATGTTAGACTTTTAAGAGAAGTTTCCTTGGAGAGGTTTGTTTACAGAAAGACAGTAGCAATTACTAAAAAGAGCAAAATAAATACACTTGGTATAAAAAACACTTATGCAAACATTCAATTTTTAGTAATAATAATTTGACACAGGATTTTGAAAGATTTAATGATGTGGACTAACCAGAAGATTCTTGAAATCCCAGAAGTAAAGACATTAATATTATTAAAATTTACTTGTCCAGATTTGAATGGCTAATATCATCGCCAGTTAGTGAACTATTTTAAGACAGAGAAGATAATCATATACATTTGCAAGATCTTTCAGTACCTAGTAAATTATTGGGCACTAAATAGGTTTGATAACTTGTGTTCTATTAAGTTGTCTTCTCTGTATTGTATCTCAAGTACTAATTAATACCTGAGTCATTCCTGTTTTGCATCCCCTTGACCATGGTGTAAGTTTATTTCTAAAGTTACAGCTCGTAGTTTGATAGTTTGTTGTCAATGGAAGCAAACAGAATATCCAAAGCATAAAAAATGCTTTTCAAATTTAAGTTTCTTGAGTTCAGGTATTGTATAGACAGCTTTATTATGTGTGTATGCATGTGTGTATATATATATATATATATATATGTATGTATTTATATATAAATATTTTCTTACGAAAGTGAGGAAGAGGAAGTACTTCTTTAAAGAAGGAAAAAGAATCTTTGTTTAGTTGGTTTCCAGGGCTTCACATGGTGTCTTATACCCAACTCATAGATCTGGGGAGAAAAGTTAGAGTGGATTGGCTTCTCACTTTATATTAAATAATTTCTCTTGTGCATAATTCTTCCTTTGTTGCATCCACATTAATCAGGATCCATGCCATATCAGACAGCCTGACAAATATGGGCAGTACAGAGAGGTACAGGACACTTAATGTCCAAGAGTTGTTCCTTTTTTCTCACTCTTTACACTCTCACATTGCTCCTGGCCCTAAGACTTTATTAAGACCCCTGTTCAATTCAGACCCTTCCTAATAATGCTCTCCTATCACTGGCCCTTTGTTTCAATCTTGTGATTATATTTGGTCCTGTTTTGATCTCGGCAGACACCCTAATGTTAAACCATATTGTTCATTTCTTTCTAGCGGGTGTCCTCCAAGAGGCCCACTGTGGAGACTACAGATGGAGACCGATGCAACAAATAATTTTTGTCTCAGGAAGAATTTTCTACCTTTAAGAAATGATATTATGGAAGCAACTAGCTATTCCATTCATGCATAAGGCTTTAAGTTGTTCCAAGAAATCTAAAACTGACCACTTTGTTTAAAAGATAAACAATGTTACTACTACTGTGTTTAAAAGCACTCATAAATCTGGTCACCACCTAGTCCCTTTTCTGTAAAAGATCTTAATATTCCACTGTTAACCTCAGCCACTCTACTAAGAAAGATGTCCCACACACATCTCCAAATCAAATGCTAAACTAAATTCATTCCTTCTTTTATTCCACATCAGTCCCAATCTTTTCTTGTATTAAATACCGCAATTAATTATTAATTACTAAATTAATGATGCACAGTTTAACACCAGACCTAGAATCTGGGAACCAGCATCCCTCTACACATCCTTTTCCCTCACACTTCACATACGACTAAGGCCTGTTTATTCATCCTCACAGATACATTTCAGTTCAGTCCCCTATTCTATGCTTCCTGTCCCCTTCACTTTAGTTGAGAAACACATTATCTTTCACCTCACATTTTGTCAATTTTTACTTCCTTTTGTTTACTCTCTATGTTACCAAGTAATCTTCCTAAAAGGTAGACCAGTCCACGTTCTTGTCATCTTAAAATCATCCAGTAGCCTGAAAATTCCAAAATGGTCTATGATTTTTATGTCTACAACTACATGGAAAATAAAGAGAACGGGCACACTCAGAATAAATCTAGCCTCTACTTATAAATTGGACATCTCTGTATTCCATATAATAAGTGTGGTGGAAATCACACAGAAAAATGATAAATAATACAAGATAATCATGACTGGGAATAAATTTTCCTGTTTTCACTCAGAAACTCAACGTATTTTCTTGAGTACCATGGACAGACTTACTCTCTGATGTTTTAGAATATACAACTCAATTTCCATAGTCAGTCATACCTGAGTCATTTTTTATCCAGTTCTTCATTCTTTCCTGGACCTCATCACTCTGGCTTGTGATTTAGAGTTTATGTGTGATAAGGTATGTGATGAGTAATGATTTAAGGTTAGAGTAAGATTGGGTCCCTTGAAACAGGACACGGTATTTTTTTTTTTTCATTTGGCTGTCTGAGCACTATTGCTTAAAGTGTATTTGCTAAATAAATCAATGAACTGACATAATTAAATTTGTAAGTTAAATATGAACTAATTTACATTGAGTACTTTAAATGTATTTGAACTGGTTCCTTTCTGAAATGTATTTCTGTACTTTAAGTACAATATAATCTATAATAACTGATAATGTTTTAAAACTTGGGGAAGGAAAAATTCTGCTTCTAAAGATAAGCACATTTTAGAGATACTATCAAAAGTTCCTGGTTGTAAATGAAACCTACCTAGCAGCCAAGTCCCATTTAAAGGAAATGTACTGTCAGGAATGATGTCCAGTAGGCAGGCAAGAGAAGAGAGGAAGAAGAATCAGTTCATTTCATTTAGCTGTTCTTCTTGATTGTCCTCCACCTTGGGACGTGAACCTGGGTCTCTGACATGTATGTGGCCAGAGCTTACCCAGAGGTGGCGGACCTAACCACTACACCACCAAGGCATGCGGGAACTGTTTGTGCACCAGCAATTCACACAACCGTGTGTAGTTGGAAAAACAATAAAACGAACTTTCTTTATGATTCTTCCAAGGTTTGGATGTTGGTTGTCCCTTAAGTATTGTGTTTTCACTTGTTTATGCTCTTAAGTGTCTGTAAAAATAGGGCCTGACAGGAATTATATCCTGAGAAAGATTATTGCTGTGTTTTCAACTATCTAAATCTCTTGAGTTCTAGAGATTGAAGGAACTGAAAGCATGTTTCATGGTTTACTTCAGTCACATTTCCTTCTCCTTGATGCCCGCTGTTTAGCTGTCTTTGTGGAAGCTAAATAAAAGCCTTCAGCCTCTTTTAGCACCACACTCCCTCAGAAGCACCTGGGAGGCCAAGCAGTTTGCAAATTGACAGTCACTCGCTGCACTGGTTCCAAAAGTGGCCTCCAGAGGCAAGTTACAAGCAGGTCTCAAGCCAGAATTAAGATTTTATCATCATGTGTTTATCATCATGTACTTTTGAGAAATGACTTTAGAAAGGGGGGGAAAAAAGTGTTCATTAAACATCAAAACCTGTAAACTTAGGGGAGGAAAGAGCCATAGAAAAAAAACACCGAAATGAATTTTTTTAATTTTTGTGAAAATAAGCAATATTAGAGCCCAGATAGGAACTAATGATACAGTTTTTCCTCTTCCTCAAAGCAGATGTCATGGCCATTTGGCCTGATTTCTGCAATGAAAACTCATTATCTTTTGGGTTAAGCTCAGAACCCAAGAGATTTTGCCATTTGAAATGTCATCACCCATATTGACAAGCTAAGTTTCTTCCTGAGTGTGCCAGAGGGACTCTCTTGTGAGTGTCAGTTAATACTCTAAGACTTCCTGAGTGAACAAGTATCATTAACAATAATAGCAATTAACTCGTGCAGGGAGATTTTCTCTTCCAAAGTGCTTTATGAACATTCTTGAATCCCCCCAGCAAAAATCAAACTTTATTCCCCTGGAATTTACAGTAGGGTTTGGCATTTGTTGAAAGATCATCATTCTTCCCAGATCTGCAGTGGGTTTGACAGGCAGGACCTAAAAGAGAGAAAAATGTCTAAAAGTTTGTTGAAAGTCACAGTAAGGGGAAAGAAGAAACAAGTCGTCTCAATGGAATGGGTGTGTATGAATGAGACGCTCGTATGTGTGAGGCATAGTTCTACATATAAATGGTCAATGCAAAGATGCATGTGACCAGAACCAAGACTGAATATTTGGTTGAACTTCAAACTGTATACTGTTTGCTTGTAGTTAAATAATGAGTGTGAAGGGTATCATGACAAGTTATGGCTTAGATAAGGAATTGTATCCATATTCAGATACAGAAAGGTGTAAGGGAAAAGCTGGTACCTGAAAGAGGTTCAAAGGATGGGTAAACATAACTGGAAGCACAGTAGGCATACTAGGTGGAAAGGCAGACTAGAGCCCAGGTTAGATGAGAGTTCGGGAAAGCATATCGTGGAAAAATGCAGGGAGCTGTTTGGCTGAAGGTGTGAAAGTGCTTGGGAGGTGAAGTGGAGGTGATGGGTGAAGGAGTGTCTGACTAAATTGAAGTAGAATCTATATTCTAGCCAGAGAGGAAGGAGGACACAATTGCAGAGGTGGTGAGAGTCCTTGAAAGTGTTTTAGCAGAGGAGCAACATGATCAGATTTCTGCATGGCTAACAGCGTTCTGCTAAAAGCAGAACTTTGCAGCCCTGTTGAGAAACGTTGAGGCTTTGTGTTAATGTAAAATGTATCCTTCCTAAGGGCTGTAAAAAAAAAATTCTGACTGAGGTGTAATATAAATGTATACCATTCTGCCCCAGAGCCATGAGGAAGGCCCATTAAGGAGTTTCCTTCAAGACCCTCTGTCTATAGTGAGGGAGATGGTGTGGCTTGCTCTATCAGGAAGCTTTTTCAATGACTGATATTGCTGAGGCATCTAATTTAAACTTACTGGGATTTATCTGGCCTCGGGGAGATGCTGAAATATTTTAACTGACAAGGTGGGGATTAACTATTAAAGAGTGATAGAAAAATCAGTCAGGTGTCTTGCCTGAGAGACAGCCAGGGCTTCCAGCTGGTGAAGTGAGAAGTATCAGCCCTGATTCTCAGAGAACATTCCTTAGGGATTCTTTTGTGGTCTCAACTGGAAGGTCATAGAGTGGATGCCCAATCAAAAGGCCTGACAAGGTCACTGCAGTGGACAAAGGACTGGAGCTCTACTTTGACTAATTCAACCTCAGGTCACCTTCCTAGTGCCCTCCTCTTGAAGCAGGCACCAGTTCATTGGGATAAAATTTCCAAACCACTGGAAGTCCTGATGCACTTTGAGAGCAGTCAGATCTGCAAAAAGAGTGGTGGGGAATTTTCCAAACTGCCCCACACTCACTTCCTGGGGCTCACATGTGATTCAAATCGTCTTTAAGCAGCTTCTCACTTCAGTATTTATTCTGAGCTCCTTGGTTTTTCTGCCCAAGAGCTCTACAACTATTCTACTTATAATATTTTCTCATTATTTTTCTCTCTTCAATAAGGAAGTCCGATTTTCAAGATCATGTCTGGTCCCTACAAGAGAGCTTTTGACTCAATAATTCGGGTGTGGGTCTAGGCTTCTCTATTTTTGACAAATGTTTGTCCTAATTCTGACTCAGTCATTCACAGAGTCGTTTCCCTTGATTATAAATGTCATAAAGGTTTGCTTTTGTTTGCCACTGTGTTCCTGTGCCTAACGAAAGGCTTCTTACAAAGAAGGGGCTCAGTTATGCATACTATCTGAAAAAATGAATGAGTGAGCGACTACAAGAGTGAGTGAATGAATGAATGAATAAATACATGAGTGAGTGAATACATGAATAAGTGAATACCTGAGTGAGTGACTACGTGATGAATGACTGTATGAGTGAATACGTGAATGAGTGAATGCATGAGTGAGTGAATACATGAGTGAGTGAACCCATGAGTGAATGAATACATGAATGAGAGAATACATGAATACACGAATGAGTGAAAACATGAATGAATGTTGGAATGAGCACCATAGGTGCAGAGCTCTCTACCTTCTCCCACTTCATGCATTACTTATTAGGGATCTAGTCTAAGAAATATAAATTTTAGAAGGTCTCTGTATAGCTAGTCAAATGAGTGGATAAACATTTAGAATTTGGTTTAAGACACTTTGGTCACTATGAAAAGAAAACGACTTTCAATTTTTACCTAGAAAAAAATGAAGGGCAGAGCATGATGCTGCTGAGGTCTGTGGTCAGAGAGGCCTCAGAGGGAAGTTGAAGGTGCTACTTACCTGATGGGAAGAAACAAAACGGGAGGAAGAGAAAAAACCTCATTCGTTTGTTTGCAGAAGTTAGCATGACTTCTTCACCAGAGGAAGACTGCAGGGAATGTAGGGCTGTTCCAGTTCCATGCTATTAAGATTGGTAACATGAGATGTTAATAGCCTTTAAATACACATAAACATAAAGACATAAAGATAAAGGGTAACAGAGATAGCTGTGGCAGTAACATGGCATGCAGTGGCCAAGGGAAGGTGTGAAATGATATCAGAGAAGAATGAGCTCTTGCCAAATAACCTGAGAGTCTTTAAGCTACTTCATTAGGGATTTTGTGGTGGACCTGAGCTAATCAAGTGGACTGCACCTAAATTGATATGTGTAGGTAAGCAAATGACATCATTAGCATTAGTAGATGATGTGGTCTAGGAATATTTGGGATTTGTATACAGTCATTGAGGCACAACCATATTTCTACACTTCTCTAGTGTCATAATTATTTCAGTCTCAACTTAGTTTAGAGTGGATTGCATAAATCCCTAAGGTGCTCAGTTAAGACTATAGACCTAAATAAGTATATATACCAACCAACCTCTTCATATGTATTCCTGAAGTCCTCAAGAGGTATAGAAGGACAGTAGGTCTATATCTGGCTCCCCAAAACAATCTTTGGGGATGACTAACAAATTCCACAATGACTATGCTAACTTGTTCCTATGTGATAGGTAGTCGGGGGAAAACACAGCGTTTTTTGCTCATCTCTTGTGTGGAAATAAGCATCATGGATTTGTGAGGTTTGGAGACATATTTATCAGGCTCATGCAATCTGTGTGGTCACTTCCTTGTCTCAGTGAAGGACGTAGAGTATTCCCTGTGATAGTGGTTACAATGTCCCATAGAAGTACTACTGGAGTTGCTACTATTCCTTTTAGAAACAACTTGTTGGATTATCTCTTCACTCTCTTTTAGAGAAGGTTACACACCCAACACCTGAACCTGGGAGGATGAGATCAACAATAGTTTATTAGTGATATTCTTTCCCAGCCCAGGGAAGGAGGACACCTCATGCTCTCATGCTGTACTGGGTTGTATGTGGGGAGTTTGCCTTGTGGATAAGAGAGCAAGCAGGGCCTGTAGCAGGCAGGCTTCTTAGTAACAAGAGGGTGAGGTGACCCCTGGTTTCCACAAGATGTGATTCATTTGTTTGAACAATTCTGCAGAGTGGAAAAAAACCTGAAACCTGTTGCTCATGGATAAGAAAGCACTCTGGCCGGCCCCATGATAATGAATGATTTAACCAGAGGACCTATCTTTTAGGAATAAAATCAAAGAAAGGAGGAGCTTGTGTTTAGGCCATTTGAGGCCCTCCTAGTTCAGATATCCAAGAAGCATATAATAGTGTATGTTATTTCAGGTCTTCTACTGCAGAATCAATACTAACTGAATGCTTCCCATGTGCTAAATGCATATTGCAAGTGCTTATGATGTATCTCTATAACAACACTCTATATGAAAATACTATGAATTTTTTTATTATTAAATAGATGTGGATACGATTCTTAAATTCTAATAGTAAGAAATAAGACTAGAACTTAAAACTTCTTTATGTTATGTGTGCTACCTTCTCCTAATGTCAATTATGACACCACATTAGCTTGGGTTTTTAAATAAGAATTTAATTGTAGAATACTTGAATTTCAGAGTTTAATTGGTCTTAGCATTCTCAGCATATCCTGGAATAAATTATGATATAATTCTTGTGAGGTGGAAAAATGGAACAAGATCTAAGACAAAGCCATTGTGGACTGCAATTGAATTGATGCCAATTTTATACAAACATCTTGTAAGGATCAGGGGAGTTTTTTGTTATGTACATTGAATGATAGTCACCTTGCCAATATGAAAATGATATAAACTCTTAGGAAGAGGTACAACAATTAAGATGCTCCTACCTGATATACTTTACTTCTTACCTAACTCAATGTTTGCTGACCTTAACAATCTGCAGATATGGATGCAGGACCATTAATAGGAAGAATCCTTATTTAACTGCCTCTTGTTCCTACTTTCTTAGTCATCTGTAAAAACAATTACTCAAATATTCATGCTGTTATTCAGGGGATGTCTCAAATATTCTCATGAATAATCTACATTGCCAGAGTAATTCATTGAGCATCCATTCCAACTATTCATGCCTGAATTTTCCCATCTCTTCCTATCAGGGTCCACCTCCTCTGTCAGAGGCCTCAGTCATACCTTGCCTAGAGCTTCTTCCTTTCTCTCTTCTCCCCCAATAGTTCGATGAAAATTCTGTAGTCTATATGCCTTCTAGTTGCTGTGTGGGGTATGACAACAGGGGAATAAAACCTTTTTTTCAAGTCAGATACATTCCTTTAAAATTATTCCGGAGTGATATTGATTCTACTTTGTTATGATATATGTTATGATATGTTATGATATGAATGCAAGAGTTTTTTTGTTAGCTTTCTTCCTGAGAGGGTGTATGCTTTTTAAATTTTTCTTTTATGGATTCTTCTAAATGTTGACTTCTGCCAGTTTTATTATAGGATCAGCTATTTTCTTTTTAAATCAAGGTATGGTTGATATTGAGCTTTGGTGTCTAGTTCTCTGAGATGTAACAGTGCAGACAGCACTGGAACCCCCACCATAATCAAAGCACAGAACAGTTTTGTCATCTCTGAAAGTCCCCTGTACCCCTCTGTTGACAGCCCTTCACCACACTTTCCACCTCCAGCAATGACTGATTTACCCCTCTCTTTTGTCTATGAGTTTGTCCTGCATCTGCATTCTGGTCTTTTTCATTATGATTATACTAGAGTGAACACGGGTTCCAGTTTCCTGGAACTATTTCCATGTATTCCTTGCAATCAATAGCATCCTTTTTATTCTCAAAGATGTCTGCGGGGTAATAAAATTAGAGGATCATGCTACTTCTGTAGGGAATAATCACCCACACATACACTCATATCCCATGGGGAGGACTCCTTTAAAGTCACATGTGAGAAAAGACTCTTGTTCTGCTCATGTTCCCCTAAGTCCTCTTCCTGAACAACAAAAAGAAAACTGAAGTGAACACAAAGACAGAGCAACACATCTGGATCTTTAAACTTAGAATGCACTTATTTTTCTTACCCTGATCTGTATTCATGGACATGACCCACCAACAATGGGCGGGGTTTTTTTTTTAAGGAAAGATACAGGCAGGAATGAAGGCAAGTAGGCAGGAAGGCAGGAAGGCAGGAAGAGAGAGGAAGGAGAAGCATTTTTATTTATCTTTATTTATTTATTTTTCATATCCATTTAGTTGTTTACACTGGTTGCCCCTTCCTCCCCAAGAATTAGGGCTCGAACCCAGGTGTTTGTAACATACTGTCCAGCACATACTGAGTCAAAATATTGCAATTATTGTTACATGAAACTGTAGTGTTTGTTAGTTGCTTTTTAGAATTTATTAAAGCTTAGGGTCAATAGAACCATAAATGGCCCATTGAATAAGGCTTGATGAAACAGCAGTTAAAGTTTGATTTTTCTCTTAAAGAAGCTAGCAATTTTAAATTTCCCCTTCCTTTGAGAAGCATACTGGGCGGAGACAGAAAGTCACTCTAGGTGTGCATGGAGTCAGAGACTCTTAGCACTCACCACAAGGAGCATCCGTAATATTTTGGGGACCAGCTGAGAAATGGAGTTACAGGCCCACAAACAACATCTCCATGTTTAAGAGTGATACTTGTTCATGAAACCAAACACACAACTTGCGAAATAAAATATATACTGGTTTCCTACATTATGTTCAGAAAAACATAAACTAGGTTTGAATCTAGAATTCTTGGACTCAGTGTTCCATGTTTAAAAATGTCAGAGAGAAGAAACCCAGGTCCACATGCCTCTACCATGGCCTCCTCTTTTTGGCCCGTCTGAGCTCCAGACTACACTGTGACGTATGCTTGTGCACCCTGTCTCCTTCTGCAAGTTTTATCCAATTCCTCATTAACATTCAGCCCTTGAGCAAACTTTGAGATCTAAGAATAGGAATATAGAACAAGTCATCACAACCTGTGAGATAATGAACCCAGGGAAGACCACTCAGCTGTTCCTGGAAGTAATTGCAAAGACATTTTCCCCCAAAGAATTCCAGCATCCCAGTCACCCATGGACCTTGGTCCTGTTTCCAGTAGGAAGTAGAGCAGCTGGAGAAAATTCTGCAAATATCCACCTAAAAGGCTAAGACCAGAGTAGGGGCCTCTCTTCTCTTGACAGGTTCTGAGACAGTACTAGGTTTCATTCTTCCTGAATGAATGTTTAGTTTCCATGTCATAGCTCTTTAGGACATAGTACAAACATATAAAGAATTCGAAGCACTGAAAGGTGGAAGGAGTTGGAGCACACCAATGTCTAGACCTGCTCTTTACAACTTCTCATGAGATCGCCCCATTCTCTCTTCATTCATCAGCTGGCTGGATACAGAGGAGATACCAGAACACTCTGGCAGTCTAGAATATGACAGTCATTAGCATAATGAGCCTGTATCCCTAAAATCATCATGAAGCAGAAATCTTCATGTCCAAAACAGACATTTTGTGTTGAGTCTTGTGATTGTGCGTGTGTGCGTGTGTGTGCGCGCGCGCTTGTGTGCAGTATGTGTTTTAGCAGTTAGGTTACTCTGTCTGACATCTCAGCTATTCTTGAAATGTATTTTCTCTGGATGCATCTCTTGCCTAAATGTTCCCATCATTCTTCTAATCCCATATCCCGTCAATAAATAAACCAAAGCACGATCAGTATGAGTGAATAGATGAACGAATATACAGAAGGAATGTAGAATGGAATAATTAATAATTGAATAAGTATCCAGATACTCCCCCTGATAGGTTAATATCAGAGTCAAGCACATATTCCTCAAAATAAAAATCTGAACTATTTAGCCTTGTGCTTAAACCAGCCCTTCCCATTTTTGCCTATTTTCAGATTAGTAATGAACAGTATTTGACATTCATGACTCAAATAGTAATATGGATACTAATTATTTTGTCTCTGTCCCAACCGCTACTTTTCAGGTAACTGACCTAATTGTTTTTCTTCCCATTTCCTGCTTTTCTTATCCACTTGATTGTAAAGGGAGCAGCAATGATTTTCCAGTGTAGGTTGCTAGATACACTCTATTGACACCCGAAAGACAATAGGAACTCCAGACAGGATTAATAAAGTCTTCCCTGGAAATTTAAAATTGAGGGCTTAGGAGAGAGTCTCAGTCTGCATGAATGATCAAGTCATAAACTAGACATGTTTGATGGCAGTCCTATTCCACCAGGTGCCTTGGGAAACACGGGAAGAGAGAGGAAAAAACCAACCACAAATGTGCTAAGAGAAACAGCAAGGAGAGATCAAAAAGATAATTTCCTGGTTCCCTATCAAATACAATCCTTTGTCTCCAGTCTTTTCCTGGTGTCCATTTTCATCCCCATTCTTTAGGTCTATGAAAACAATATGTCCTTTTATAGAAAAGAGCTCTCTTTCAAATAACCTAAATGCAGACAATCTGTGTTACCAAGAATCAAAATAGACCTAAAGACTGAAGCAAAAGTTTGCGACATCTGAAGAGGCAATACCCCAAATTCCTTATTCCAGAACTTTTCTATACCTATCTTGACCACAAACCTTCCTGTCACCTTGAAAGTATTCAAACCACTCAGCCCTTTTTGTGGAAGACAAGAAAGGTAGCTCACTATATCTTTGAAGTTATACTCCCTTTACTATTAGAAAAAAAATGCATCTGCAACAAAGCAACACAATAAAAGAGTAAGTGGCTTTGTAGTGAAAAATAAGATAGAAAGATAATTAAATCTCAGGGGCATTTTTTTGGTCTAATGCAGTTTTTCTCAGAAAGAAAAACAAGCATCAAGGCTGCCCCCAAAGACACTTTCCAACCCGCCACTGCCACTAACATGAAGTTGAGAAATGAAAATTCTGTGCTTGATTTGTTCTTTCTTTCAAGAATAAGAGGCTTAATATTCATTGGGGAAAGAGAGTAGAAGAAAAAAACAAAAACCACCTCTGCTGCTATTTTCAAGGGGCTGAAATGCTTGTGCTCACCACTGGAGGTGATCATCTTGACAGAGATGCTTGGTTGCCAGCGAGCTGGTCAACTGGAGGGAATATTTTTGAATGTTTATAAAACTAAAGAACAGCTTCATTGGCATGTACTATTGGTAACACTGAGCCAATTACCCGGTGCCGTTGGAGTGACGGCACAGCCGATTTCACAGAGCGGGCAGAAGCACACGATTCCTGATGCTGGGTTTTGCCCACCACGGCTCTCTCCATCTGAGATCAAAGGGGAAACGTCGTCCTGCTATGTCAGGGCAGGCCGTGTGTTCAAGTATGAGTTGTAACATCACTTCGAGCATGTTCAGACAATTCTGATAAGTCCCCTACTCTTTCTCAGGTAAAACAAATGACAGGACCAGGCTCCTTGAGGTGAGAGGAGGGTGTCTGTAATAAGGAAAGAATTCACAAAGTGTCCCCATTGCATTCATTCCAAATGTCTGATTCAACCACCAGTCTTGTGTTCATTTTCTTCCTGCATATAGTCTGAGCTAACATTCTGAACAAGCAGGACAATCACCATCTACATTAATAGAGCTAATAACCATTTAAAAAGCAGAGTCAGTAGTGTTTTCTGGTTGATACTTCCATGCACACCGATCCTGGGCACTGGCAGCCCAAGCAGGAGTAGGTAGTTTTAGAAGCAACACACCAGTGGTCATAGTTCTCTTTACAGCCAAGAGAATAAGTCCATCACTGTTGAAAGCATGTCTGGGAAACACAGCATCTTTCACACGAACAGAGAATGATCATTTTTTATTAAAAAGCAATGAAATCCATGAAGCCATATATGTTCCCATCCATCTATCATTTACATATAACCAACTCCATGCCCAACACTGCAAGAGAGATGGTGGGGAAAAGAACAACCTGTGCAGGACATTTTGTTTGGAACATAAGTTAAGTCATGCAACGTAACTCCAGAACAAAGTAGAAAGCTACCTGAGAGAGCTACAGGAAAGAAACTTGGTGCCACTGACACATGGAGCAGTCGGTGACAAGGATGAAGGAAATCAACAAGAATGAAGCCCAGGATATTGGCTGCATCTTTGTAAGCAGAGTTAAATTATAAAAGGTAGGTGGGAATATTATTGGTGCAGAAAAGAAAAGATTGTGCATACATGGACAAAGCGAGGAGGAGCGAGAATAATCTATAGAAGAGAAAATAAGGGTATATGTCTCGTAACCGAGAGGCAAATCTGAGTTGCTCAAAGGGTATCTGATGACAGAATGACTTGAATGTCAGGTTGCAGAGACTGCGCATCAATCAAAACAAAAAGCAGGGCTGTACACCTTGGTATGGATGTCATACAATGAAAGTGGGCCTTTTAAAAAATTAACCAGGTAGAAGGATCTAGAATAAATTGTAGCAGATGACACTATAAATCACCTTCTGCTTGGTTAAGTTGCCAAGATGACAAAGGTGGAATTTCTGGAATTTCATGCCAATAAAAAGAAGGGATGACTCAATGAAGTAACTTAATGTGACTGATGGAGCTAAAATAGAACGCAGCAAGTCTCTCAGAATTGTTCTCCTATAAATGCCCCACTCTGCCTTGAAGAACCAAGGACAGTGAAGGACAGTCCCACAGGCAAAGGAGAAGCTCATTCTTCTAACCCTTTAGCCCCTCCCTTAATCAAAGGAGCTATCTACAATCCTTTGGTCCTCCACCCTTCTCCTAATCCCATAATGGTGTGTTATCCCTACACTCTAGAAGAAAGTAGAAAGGGAAGTCATTTATTTTTATTTTGAGAATAAAGATGAGTCATTCCTCCTGGCCATATGGTGAGACCCTCTTTTCTCCCTGAAGCCCTAGGTCCCCTTTCCATGCCTCAAATCCAGATATAAATGCCCAGCTACCTCAGAATTTATTGCCATGTAAACTCCCCATATGTATGTTATTATCTCTTACTAATCATGCCTACTGTTAATTTGCTCAGTCATCCAGCCTCTGCAGAGCCTCAGAGAAATGGGAGAATTTTTCCTTTGACTCCCAGATAACTTTTCCAAAGTCAAAGAATAAAAAAAAACCATGGAGTTGTCAACCAAACCCACTTTTGTCTCCAAAGTGCTTTTCCCCTACTGTTCACACCACCATACCGCACCGTCAGGATGTTAGAAAATCTATGTATAGGGGAGTTTTCCTCCCCAAGAGTACCCAGGAAGTAAGAAACTAAAATGTTGGCCCTGACATGGAGCACAATATGATTTTTGGGTTCTAATACTAGTAGGAGTATTTTGTGTCTGCATGACTGGTTTCTTACTTGGAAAAGATAGAGCTCTTATCTTGCCAATCAGAATGCTTTCTTTAATTATTCCTATTTTTATTGATGTTCCATTGACTTATAATACTGTGTGTTCAGACATATATCTTTAGCTTGATAAATGTCTTCACCGCACCACTAGAGGTCACGCAGATGCGCCACCATGGAATTCTTCCCATCTACCTATTCCTCTCACTCTCATTCCTTCCCCTCTGATAGCTGTCATTTTGTTGACAGGGTCTACGACATATGACATGCTTTTGTAATGTTATGTTTATTTAGAACACCTTCTCAAACATTTTTAGGTCATTAATTAAGGGATTCCATAGCTATTTATTGATACCTTATTCTTTGCCAGGAAGTATTCTTGATGCTATGGAAAAAGCAGAATATAGGACAAATTCCTATTGTCTTGAAACTTATATTCTCCTTGACAGAGTGAAAAAAAGTTAAAAGCAAATTTAAAACCCTAAATACATAGCTATCATTGTCTCAGAAATTCTGTTTTTTAGGAAGCCAATGTAATTTTATGGATAGTTACTGGGTTAGGGAAGGAAAAATATGGTAATTGGGGCCTGAACATATTGTGACATTATAAGAAATATGCAGAGCATTATATTTTGTTAATGGTCTTCTGCTCACTCTCTGTGTGCTCTAGGTTAATCGGTGACTTAGTTTTCTCATCCATCTTAGAGGTCTGAAACCATCATGAAATGAGTCAATGCCTATGAATTTCTTTAAACAGGAACAGAGAAAGAGTTCAATAGAGACTATTCAGCACTGAATGAGAATTTTATTTTCCCATCTCTACTCTCCTATACAGAAGAGGCAGAAAGTCACAGGTGCCCAGAATGTTCCCTGAGGGCGGCATTTCCCACTTTAAGCTTAAATTCTGTAAACTTGGTGCCAACTGGCCTCCCCACAACACAGTAACTTTTTTTTTTTTTTTTTTTCCTTAAAAGAAAGGTGCAGGCAGGCATGAAGGTGAGGAGAGGCAGGAAGAAAGAAGTATTTTATTTATTTTATTTAGTTGTTCCCCTGGCCTTGGGTTCTGAACCTGGTCCCCTGAAATACATGAACTGCATTCAGGGAACTTAACTCTTAAACCACCAGGGCACAACACACCCAGTAACTATCAAATGGCCAGTATTTCCTAGGCATTGCCTTTAAGATGCATTTAATTCCGAAATGACTAAATGAAATTCCTTTGAGTTTTGTTTCTCTGTAAGCCCCACACTGGTTTATAACCTGCAGGAGAAAGCAGAAAGGTAGCCTCAAGGGTTCTGTCAGTTGGGCCCAGCCCAGACATCAAAGAATATTATGAATGTGTAAAATTGCCTTTGGCAAATACTATTTACAGACCCTCTGGCACAGTTATGCTGAAATGATAAGAAATGTCACTGCAGCCTACTGCATTGAATAATAAACATTTCCTGCCTTCAATATCAACTACCCTCTTACCCAAAACCTAGACTGGCTTGCAATGACAATAAAGAGAGAAAGCAGGGGTTTCTATTTTCTTCTCATTAATATGCTGCAACTCTTCCTATTAATTAAATCAGTAGTATAGCCAGGAGTAGAACTTAGTGAGATTATCTATATTATGCACTTGAAATATAGTTTATCCATTTTAATTAAATATACTCTAAATATAGCCACTTTTAATTCTTCTATACCCTGAAACTAATTAAAAATGAAATTAGTTAACATTTCTCTGTGACATCATTAAAAAGTTGTTCATATAAAAATGCAAATATCCCTGTAGTATGCCACATGTTTACTTGAATCCCTCTGTGATGTTGATGACCAGAGAATTAAAACTGCATGAACATGACCCTCTGGGCAAGGTTTTTTTTTTGTTTCTTAAATTTCTCTCCATGTCTAGTCACCTCTCTTGTCTTTGTCTCATCTTGACATGTTCCAGACACTGGCTACAACATTGGAAGTATATTAAATGTTGCTGCTTTCCTGGTTGTATTGCTTCAGAGATTTCATGATATAAATACATGGATGTGTATTCTTTACTTTCAAACTTGGTGTATGTGTAAGACCCTCTCCATGAGCTAAAGGGTCTGAGTGGTTAGAAAATACGCCCTCATCTAGGCCAACATACATCCTTCAGTGGAGGAAAAATGGCTGAAAGAGAAAGATGAAATAAAATAATATTGACAAATGTTGGGTACTCCATGTTGATGATCTTGATTTTTTTCCTCACTATAACTTTATTTTCATCATCTATACTACCAGAGGAGGAAACTTAGATTTAGATGTTATTCTCTGGACCACCATGCTCTGCCAAGGAGATAGATGGTTCCTTAGATATTGAAACCAGCTCAACATGGGAAGGTCTTCTGAATCCTATTTTTGAGTTCTTTGGGCTTCTTCTCTAAGCCTCTTATTATCAATTTAATAAAATTTTGCCCATTGAGAAAAACAATTATCACTTCAAATGATTAAGTTATTTTTCTAATCAAGAAGAACATCATGAAAACATGGGTATCATGACGATTCAAATGTACTATGATTGGGTGACCACTATATATCTACCAGGTCATCTGCCTGACGCCAAGGCATAGACAAGAAGACTGGTCAAGGTCTATTCTTGAAGGAATGTATAACTTATGAGAAGAATCAAAACATAAATTATGGGGTTTGGGTTGCTCCAAGAATCCACAATAAAGTTAAGTGAGTAAGCAAGCAGAGAATTAATTAAAGGGTAAAGGAATGAAGCCAACCAAGGGAGGTTCAGACCCAGTGTGCTGTGTCAGAGGCCTGGGTTTTTATGGAAAAAATCCACATGGTGAGGAAAGGGGATGGAGAGCGGGGGTCGGCAGACCAGGTTTCAGTCCCTGATTGGGCAAAGTGACATTGTCCTTTGAAGTTATTGGTGTTCTTCTTTAACCTGTATCATTCCTTTGTTTATTAGTGGAGGGTCTGTCCTGGTCATATATTATTCATGAGACACATCTCAGATGTCAGACTTGTCCATGGTTTTCCTTATCGATCCGGATGGTCACATGCATTCCACAACTTGGTGGTGGCGCCAGAGACAATTCACTGTCCTGATATCTGAACTTTAATCCCTGGTCTAAGGCTTGCTTTTGTGGGGGTTCTGACATAAATATATGAAAATGGGATTTCTATTTTCAAATATTCAATTAGGAACAATATTTTTTCACCCCAAAGCCATTTATAACTTAGTCTCAGTGGTTGGATACTGTCACTTCTACATTATTCTATTTGTCCAGAGATTTTTGAGGGAAATTAGACTCCACTTCTTGAAGCAGAAATATCAAAGAGGTTGAGTACCTATTTTAAAACCAGCACACCCATAAAGCCTAAATTACAGGCAAGCAGATTGAAAGAAAGCCTTAGGTGATGATTTTGAACATCTAATTGATATCATCACTATTTCTTATGACTCTAATGACCCCCCACAGACCCAAAAACCTAAGATAAGCCCTGCTTTCTCATATCTCTTTTTATTAACTCTATAATATTCTAAGTTACTTGAGCTGTGATGACATTTCTTAGTCTTTTTTTATCTCTGCTTGCTTCCTATCATAGTGTCTGATATATTCACATATTCATTCATTGACTATATACAAACTCTGCATATAACAGATCTCTCCATGTACATATTGCATATGTAATCAAACATAATCCTAGAACTTATTGTCTAATGGGGAGAAGAAAAATAAAATTTATTTTTGTTAACATGTTGAATACATCTTGTAAGCTACTTGCTTATTCTACACATTTTGCACAAGTTTACTACATTAATCCTTTTACTCTATAAAGTAGATATGCTATCTATAGAGTTTGCTAACTTTTCTAAGTTTAAGTAGTTAAAAAAATTGAGATATCAAGATTTGGATTCAGTATAATTAAACTTTATTTGAATTCTCAGCTTAAGATCTTAAATCCATGCTATAGGCTTATACATGTTACAAACAGAAATGAAAAAGATATAGACAAATTTCATTACCAAATGAATTTTTAAGTATGTTTACAGAAAAATGCTATGGGATTTCAGAGCATAGCTACATCACTGAATGTCCAATTTCTTTTGCTTTGGAATAAATACTTTTGAATCATGTTTCATTGCTTTCCCACTGCCATCCATAAATCTAAACTATTCTAATTCACATCTTGGCTAATAGTAACACTTCAATCTTCATGAAGTCCATGGAGTGTCAGTTTAGCACACTGTAAGGTGCTTGTTACTTTCTTCACTTTTTTATTAAAAGTATTTGTTTTGGAATCATTCATTTATTCATTCATTCACTCAACAAGTATTTACTGAATAACAACTGCTTGCCAGATACTCTCTGATATACTGAGAACAAACCAATGTGCAAAACAGAGCTCATGCTTTTACATTCCACTGGGTGAGAAAGAACTATAACAAAGAAACAGAAGTTACATAATCTATTGAGAAAAATGAATTCCAAGAAGCTTGCAGGTAGACCAAGGATTCTATGTGGGCAATTTAAAACAAGATACTCAGAAAAACCTCCCCTGAGAAGATGACATTAGAACAAAAATGTGAAGATGATGAGGGAGCAAGTCAAGGGCATGTCTAGGAAGGGTCATTCCAGGAGGAGGGAATATAGCCTGTGCAAAGGCTTCAGGGGACAGCAGAGCTGAAGTTGATTGACAGGACTAGAGAAGGCTTTGATAGACAACTCTGTTCGTAGACCACCTTAAAGACATCTATTCACCTTAGGTTTTGTCTACAAGAAATAAAGGAGTGCCCTGGTTATTGGCGACTTGGTCAGCAGCCTTCAGCCAGTACAGTCCATAAACATCCTAAGGACCCAGGTTTGTGTCCTGGGTCCAGAGGAGACAACCAAGATGAACAACTAAATATGAAACTGCTCATTGCTCTGTAGGGAAAGAACAGAAAAAGAGAGTAGGAGAAATAATATTGACGAGGGAAACAGAAGACAATCACCTTCTATGTGTTGCTTCATTGGGTTCTATCTAGCTATTATCTATGCATCAATTTATCTTTTATCTATTATTATTATTACTATTTCTACCAACAAAGGTAGAAAATGAGATTCAGGGCTGAAGCAACTTTCCATGGTCGTTGAGAATGCAAGTGATACAGCACTCCAAATCAATACTCTGATTCCCAATTTATGTTCATCTGAACATTATGTATCATCCACGTTTGAGTGAAAAATAACTGATGTCTCTTCAGCCTTGAGCATTTCCTCTACCTCTTCTGAATGATTAACCCCTGAACAACAAAATAATTTTTTTTAATTCCCAATGCTTATAAATAAGGGTAAGATTAAAGAAAAATAAGTGTGTTTTTCTCTTCCTGTTTAATGACAGATTAAGATTTGCTTTCAATTAAAATAAAGCAGAGCAGAGCAGCTGGCAACCTGGTCCAGAGGTCAGACAAGGTTTCCACTCTTACCGTAGCAGGGGTACCCATGTCTTTGTGATGTGGGCGATTGAGACCAGGTGAGTGTCGAGTTGATCCCAGAAAGAACTCAAGGAGAAACATCTTATTGCAGCAGCACGTGGCAATCTATTGCAAAACAACTAAACAAAAATGATACATGGAGCATAAGGATTATAGAAGAAAGAGAGCTTTTCTGTGAAAACGGTGTCTCTTACAAACCCCAGGGAAAGGACCTCCCTAGTGGGCCTACACAGGGGCTGCAGCTTCTCTGATAGTTGAGAGAGCTGGTAAGGTGCCTGGAATACTCCAGAGAGTTGGAATTCTCAGGAGAGTGGGCGTTTTGGCGAGTATAACGGGTTGTCTCTAGACACAGGTTGCTGGGAAAATCCTTGTTTAGCAATCCTAGGTTTTGCCAGGCAGTCAACTCTCTTGGTCATGCGTTTGCACACTGCCCCATAGATTTTAAGCTGCATGCATCATTTGGAAATAGTGCTGAGATTCTCTAGCCTCCTGTTTTCATGTGTATCAAATGGGCATGTTAATAACATGTGCCCCCTAGATTTGTGGTGGGAATTAAATAACAGGCTGGAGGTAAAGCAGTTAACTTTGTTTCTGCATGTAATGTGTGCCCCATACGTGTTCGCCTCCAAAAGTTTCACTTGCTAACTAACTACAGCTGACCAAGAACTCTACAGGGAATTATGCAAATTTAGTAGTATTGGTGGGGACCTACCCACCTACCTCTGCCAAAGTGCAAAGGGTAGGATTTTTCTCTAGGAAGAGTCTAAAAATTATTTTCACCTGTAATGTGCTGCGGTAAAAACTTCAACCCACTCCCAGAAGCACTGCTTAGAATGTGGCATAATTAAAATAAGAGAACAATCAACAGCAGGAATGTTAGCATAAAACCAAGGAAATTATTAAGAAACTAAACTGAACAGCATCATTAAGAATCACCAGAGGCTTCTATAAATATGTAAGTAGTGTAGGAGTTAAAATAATACAGAAGGAAAGCACACTATAAAAATGTGTTTGTGTCTGTAGGCACAGCCTGCTTACGTCTCTATGGGTTGTATAACTCAAGTCGGCTTCTTCGATGAAGGCGACTTATGATGGTGAATCAAACATTAGATAACATCAAGGCCTGGATTTCAGCAGGTGCTAAAACACAATTTATATTTATTCCTCTGTCTAAATGTAGTTGCTGAGCCATTAAAACAGCACTCTGCCCTACTTTTGGGGGGGAAAAAAAGTACCCTTTAAGAATAAGTCATACCGTGTATCCAAAATTTTGTACTTTTCTTGAGCACTCAGATTTGATGTCTGGGTCAATCAGTCCTCAATAATTATTGACACCAGGCACACTCACCTGTAACCCTTCCTGGTAAGGTAATACATCCAGGACTTAACAGAAGATGAACCACACATCCAGTGTTGGAGCCGTGGAAAACAGTGAATGCAGGGAATCAAGAGAGGCTTCAGGTCTAACCTATCTTCTTATGTGGCTCATACAGATCTCTGAGGAGTTTCCCCTACCACTCCATGCCAGGGGAGCTGTCCAACCTGGGACTTGGAGAAATAACCAATCAGGACTGTGTTTAGAAAGTAACATTTGATTGCGTTTTGAAGAACAGGCAAATATTTAGTCAGGAAAAGTTAAGTAGCATAAGCTTACATGGAGAAGAGACTACCTGTTGGAAAAACATGACTCTTTGAGAGTAACTGGAGTGTGGCATTTAAAGGGGAAGGAGGAAACAGGCAAATTTTAAAAGGAGGTAAAAATCAAGTTGCCATAAACTTTGCAGTAAACAATCGGGTGTCATCTACATGCAGTGAGGAGACATCGATAAACCGTTACCCAAAGAGTAGTTCAATATGAAGGGGAATAGAATATTCCACCCCAAATGATCTTCTTCTGTGTGGGGTATTTTGAACTGAAGACCAGGACACAGCAGACACAGAAAAACACATTTATCTCTCTTTAAATGCCTAAAAGAATTTAGACAGCGGCCCATATTAGAAAAAGAGTAATTGTTAGAGATCACTTTTTTGTTCAAAAGGAAGACTATTCTGCACCACAGGGCAAATATCTAAGTATGGGCCACCTGCACATAACTTCCTCCTCCTCTTTGAAGCCCCAACCTGCCCCAGCCCTTAGCTCAGGATGACATCTATTGTCTGATTCACCTGTGAGTCTCATTTCTGCAAGATTCCCATATATATGAAATTAAGTTTGTTTGTTTTTTTGTTTTTTTTCCTATTACTCTATCTTATGCCAAATTAAATGTTAGACCAGCCAAAGACTCAAGAAGGGAATAAGGGGACATGTTTCCACCTCTGTAAATCTGTTCTGAGTCCTAAGAAGCACATTGGCTTTTGTATGAGGAGTAATCAGACTGGGGAAAATCGCATTTCCAACTATAGAACAAGAGAGTCTATGACAATGGCATACACCAAGGGAATGGAAGTGGAGATAGAGAGAAACAGACAGTCACTATATCTGTTTTGGAGTGCGAATCAAAAAGACATGCTGATAAATGGGCTGAAGGTGCTTACCAAAGGAAAGCTGCCAAGCATGTCAAAGGTTCTTGTTTCACTGATAAGAAAGAACTTGCACTAGGACGGATAAAATACTAGACTCAAAAGTTCAACGGGAAATTACTAATCATGGGGTATAAAGTACCAATGATGTCAGATGAATAAATTCTAGAGATGTGCTAGATAAAGCGTGTGCCTGTGATTAGAGGTATGTAATAAGGGCTTAAAACTGGTTAAGGGGTTAAAATCATATTAAGTGTTCTTACCATAAAAAGGTGAAAGAAAAAGTTTATTCTTCAGCATGTTAATTTGACTTGAGTATCAGATATTCAAGGGGAGACTTCTAATAGACCATTAAGTTGAAGGGTCCGTAGATCAGAAGAGACAGCTGTACTGCAATCTTCGTTGATTACATGGATTGATTCGTTAGAGGCAATTTTTTGTAGCCTTTATATACCTATTTGTTTTCTTAGGTTCAAAGAGCCTAAGAATCTTTTGGACAATTACTATTAGACACATTTCTCAAGGTTCAGGTGATCAGATGACTTCTTTAGTGAGAGCATTTTGATAAGACTTCTTGGACAAGCTATGCATGGTCTTTGTAAAAGCAACACAAAAGTTTTGGAAAAGTAAAACAAGACAGATGTTCTGTGGAGCTGAGCATTAGAAAGTTGTGCTACTCTTGACTCCTTTGGAGATAGCATTATCTTGGCCCAATGCCTACCCATTGAATTTTCTGAGCCAATAATAAATTTCGATCTGTAATGTGCATAGCCCAGGACTAATAAAACCAGCAAAGTGCTGACAGCACAGAAAAGCGTGCCTTTCCTTCCTAGAGGCCCAATGAGAAAGGAGCTGAGCTCAGTTTTTGAGAGCCACGCTAATTAGACAGCAGGGTCTCAAGAGACTGCTAAATCATGACCCCGCCTAAACTGCTTATCTTAAAGCACAGGGTAATAGTATAATGATTCGTGAAATGAACTCATTTCTGATCAAATTGGTCTTTCTTTCTTAGCCCCTCTGCAGAATGCAAGTGACTCTTCCCCAGGATCCAACTCCAGAAGTTGAGATTCTGCCGACATTACAATATAAAAGTCTACAGTAATTGATTCTAACTGTTGCATCTGCAAAAATTGCTGTGCTAAGCAAAGGGATTTATGGATTTGGCCACATTTTGTCATTTGCTGCCTTCGTTTATGACAGATGCATTTTCCTCCCTGTTTTTCAGGAAAAAGTGTATAGAACTGATATGGAAATAGTTTTAGCAATGCATTAGATAAAGAAAAATGTCTCAATAGGGCTCTTTGTACAATGACATTCCTACTTTTTCTTATTTAAGAGTAAAATCTTTTCATTGCAGAAAATGTTGGAAATAAATAAAGACAAAATCAGATTATTCATAACCATACAACATAATAATAAACATTACCATTTTAGAGGTTTTGTAGGCTCTCTTTAGATGTACATGTCAATAATTATGTGTATTTTTACTAAACTTAGAATCAGATATTTTCGTATACTGATTTTTTCCCAAGTTGTCTAAAATATTCAAAAATATTCTGAGTGCATGCAAAATAATCAAATATATGTATAATGACATGGAACATTTTATCATCTTATGTTTGCATAGGAAGGACTTTTTAAAAGCAAGATTCTGCATTTATATACTCACATTCTAATAATTCATAATTAATTTTAGGATTCTTTATTTCAAAATTTCTATGAAGATTAAAAATAGAAGAAAAGAGCCCTGATGGCTACAATTATATTTGTATAAAATAAATGTATATGTTAAAATCTTCTATATATCAAAAAGTTTAGCAGGTTTAAAAATAGTGGATGCATTCATAAATTCCTCTTGCTGGACTATTATTTTGCTAGATAAACCCAACATTCTACAGCATATTTTCTGTAAGATATTACAATGGCCAGGTGAAATGCTTACCTATTGGCAGACCCATATGAGGCATAAACATTTTAAGGCCTTTGTTTCATAGGTTTTTATATGACAACTGGTGACAATGAAGAACACATACCTATCTTTAAAAATAAAATTTTATTTCTTCCCTCAATTTTTCATTTTCATCAATTGATAAAATTCCATATATGTGTGTGTGTGTGTGTGTGTGTGTATATATATATATATATATATATATATATTTCCTATTACATAAGAATACAGGAGCTAGGAGTTTGTTATTTATAAAATTGATCTTTGATTCTAAGTCTGCTGGGGCTTGTAGGGGAGTAAGAGATGTTAAGGGTCATCTTATAAACAAATGAAATGCTCCTCTGGTGTGTTGTCTTGGACACCTCATCCTCACCTCATCTAAAATCCTCATATAAATTCTTGACTCCTAGCCTCCCCTCACTTGATTATTTTCTCCTATTCTGCTTTCTGCTACATACAAAATGAAAACTCCTTACTTTTCCAAATGTTGGAAAATTCTGTAATGAGTCTGTAATTCAACACCGTGCTTAGGAGTTGAGATATGAAGACATAGAGATTCTTCATTATAATCTGGTTATTTAAAATATGTATAATGTGGGCAATGAAGAATAATTTAATACATATAATGGAGATATGAACATCCACAGCTTTCTTTCCCCTCCTTTTTGCCGAAGATAATCCTATTTTATTCTTTCTAGAATGATTTCTCTTTTGTGTACTGTGGTTTGGTGGGGGAGGAGGGTGTTCATAATGTGAAAGGAAGAAAACATAAATGGAACATGAACAGAAAGAAATCAAAAAATGTAAAAAGTTAAAAATTCATATGAAACATGCAAAATTAAGAAAATTGGAGATGGGAACTGAACATAGGAGGGAAGAAAAGTTGTGGAAGTCCAAGAGTTGATATGGATAGAAAGAGACAAGGCATTTTTTAAAATATGCTTAAGATCAGGTTTTCTCGATTTGGCATCACTGACATTTTAGACTAGCTAATTCTTTGCTGTGGGGAAACTGTCATGCGCACTGGGCGGAAGCATCCCGGGCCTCTTCCTCCTACAGGCCAGTAGCAATCCTCCAGTTAAAACAAACAAAAATGTCTAGTCTTTGCCAAATATTCTCTGATGGGCCAAATTCCCCTCGGTTGAGAACTGCTGCTTAAAAACATCTTCTCTCTCCCCATTATCACCACAGGTCCATATTTATTCACCTTTCAACATTTTCTCCAGACATCAAGCAAACATTAAAATAGACTTAGTTACAGTTTTCTACTCGATTGTTCTTCCTTTGGACTGACGACACAGAGACTGGATTTTGCTCAATGTCAGTTGTATTTGGTTTAGATTTTCTACCTGATATGCTGACATAGAACATATCATTACATTAATTAAAAGAGCTAGACAAGGAGGAGACAAAAAGAGAGTGGTAGGATGAAAGATTGGGAGATATGGACTTCAGTCTTGAATTTATCATTAATTGAAGGAAAGTTGTTGTATGTATAGGTTTTGATATCTCTAAAATGGAGCAAGTAATCAGCCAACATACTGTCATATTTGATGTTTATAATTTGATTACACTATAGCTCTATTAGAAATACTCCAATGCCAAGAAACAATTTTTCCAGTGTTGCATTTGTGAGGTTTGGAAGTTTTCAGATAACAAAGACACGTAATAGTAGGGAAGTCCAGATTTTGAAGGAAATTTTTGTCGATAGGAAATCACAAAGTGAAGAGTTCTTGCAAGCTCTCTGAAAACTTCATCACTGGGGATGAACATCTATTCTTACTTCCATCTTATTAGAAGTTATCAGCTCTTCTATTGTGCATTTCTTTTTGTACATCAATGTGTTTCAAATTTATGAAACTTAAAGGAGACTAGGGTTGATTCTCATGGTTTCTTGTTTCTCTTTTTACTTTTATTTCTGTAAAAGAAAAGTTATGTATATTGGTTTGGGAGAATTGCACGGGTATAAGAGAAAAAGGAGGGGGGATTTTTCTGCCTTTCATAAATATAATTAGGGCCTAAGCTTTAAGACCTATGACTGCCCTTCTTCTTGTCTTTGCTTGCCACCAAATGATGATAGCAGATTTAACAACCAGACCCAAAACCTCAAAAGTATTTTAAAAGCTACTTTGTTATGCAAGGATTTGGGGCAAGAATCCCCATGGACTTGCAATATCAGGAAGAAGAAATGTGGACTGAAGTCATAGGGGATGGTATTGTGGAATGTCACTGTAAAATCTAAAGCCCATACTTCATTTAGGCATCCTGCGTGAAAGCTTTCTTACATCATGAAAAAAACATGTTTCCTTTCCATTAGTTGTCTGTCAATAGAGGATATTGAATATGGGCAAGATTCTGATCCTGTTTGGTTTTCTTAGTGCTACCACAACTGGAAGAAGGAGGTGGGAGACTACTCAGAGCTGCCCTTTACAGTATCGGTCTACTGACACCCATTCAAAATCATCTAATAATTTAAGAAATGAATCAGTTACAGCCATTTGTTTTCTTGTACAATAATTTTAGTTTTTCTTCCACTTTTAAAAGCAAAGGAATATTTTGCAGTTTTTCAAAAGTACTCTTGATCAAGGAATAATAATCATTATCTTATATATGGGAGCATTAGTGAGTCAGAGCTTTGTGATCATTCAGACAGCAGCATAGGATTAACAAGATATGAATTCAGCGGGGCATTAAACAGAAAGCCTAATCATTTGCCATAACCAAATGAATCCAGAATCTTTCTGGCGGTTAAAAAATATTTGATTAACTCATTAAAAAATATTTTTAGTCTTTGCTGATGTTTGCCAAATAGAAGCATAATGATTCAGTTATAAGATGGAAGCTTTCACCTTAGAAATTCTATGTTGTTATTCTATTAGGCAGGTATCTAGTATCCTGAGTATCAAATCTTTCCTGCTGAGCAACTTTGGGTGTATATATTAAATAACCTAAATCCCAATGAATAAAGTATTTGGCAAGGTGAATTATCAAGATAAGTGAAATAAAATCAGAAATGATGGGAAATATACTTATTTCTTTCCTTTTTCCAAAATGGGAATAATCAATTTACTCTCATAATAAGGAAAGTAGCTCATGCTTATTAGTTATAAGTTAATTCATTACAGAAAAATAGAATCAAGAATGTAAAAATGCTTGTTTTCAATATACAAAGATAGTCATGCTTAACAACCTGGTATATATATATATATATATATATATATATATATATATATATATATATATACACATAAGTAAATATTGAAATTATAAAGTAAAGGTGTCATCATGCATTCTCAGCTGTTACCTGCTTTATTTAACTAAATAGTTTTTATCAAAATCTTTCCATATTTAGAGATAGGTAGATACGTACATCTACACATATACAAATATGTGTGTGTATATATATATATATATATCAAGGCAAAATAAGATATTGAGCTATTTTTCTGTTAATTAAATATTTCATGGGTCTTGAAGTCAGATAAACATCAATTTGAGTCAAGCTCTGATAACAAGAAGATTAGTTTTCTTGACATTTACCTTACTATCTCCAAGTCATACTCTCTTCTATGTTGGCTTTTATCTTTTAAACTGAAGAGAAAGACAGTAGAGATAATGATAATATCTAATATGTAGACTATTAATTGCAATAATGAAATAAGAATCTTTAATATTATGCATAATATTTAGCACATTACATGAGTTCAATAATTGTTAGGTACTGCAATTGTTTTAATTTAATTTATTTAACCAATCCTCTATACATCAATTTTTAGATTATTTTCTTTTCTTTATATTCCCCAACATTTTAAAGCACCTTTGAAATCAAGTGTATGTATTTTCTAGATTACCTCTAGAGGATCTATCCTTTAAAGAGAATCTCAAGGTACAGGTTTTTTTTAATTATTACTAATTTTTGTAATAAGATTTTTATTCCTCTAGTCAAATCTCTCCATGTGAAAAAGCCAGACCAATTTGAAATTCCATTAGCCCTGTGTAGGAATTAAAGATTTGTTTTACCCCATTTAAACAGTTAAGATTATCAACTTTTGTTGATGATCTGTGCAGGTCATTTGAAAATTTTCAAACCATGTAAAGAATCACTGTAAGCCAGTAAAAGACTTAGGCTTTTGTTTTGTGCTTTGTATTTTTTGCTTGTTTTTTTTTTTTATTTTTTTATTTTTTAAGGGAAAGGTGCAGGCAGGAATAAAGGCAAGCAGTGGTAGGCATATAAGAAAAGAGAGGAGAAAGAAGCATTTTATGTATTTTATGTATTGTTCATGCTGTTTTTTCCCCCTAGCCCCAGGATGAGAACCCTCGTCCTTGGTATATATGTGGAGTGAACTGGCCAAAGGCAGCTAACCAAACTGCTGCTCTACCAGTGTGCCTTGTCTAGTGGTTTTAAAAGATTATGACATCCTTTTTAAAACACAATGAAATTCACGATTCTTACCAAAAAATTTCCAGAGCAAGACATATCATATTTCCCCAAAAATAAACACTTCTGAATTTAATATTGCTGTTTTTAGTCCTACTATCAAATTGATAATAGTTTTAATGTTTGAGAAAAGCTGTCCTTTGCAAAGTTCTATGTGTATTGTGGTGGCACAGGGACCGCAGCACAAAGAGTACAGATTTAGAAACACAGCCCTGGCTCCACTCCTCATCTGTGGTATATATATTAGTTGTATAAACTTTAAAAGCACAATGAAACCTTTTGGATTCTTTATTTGCTCATCTCTACAAGGGGAGAATTATACTCTCATGTTTTTCATATTTGCTAGCTCAGTAGCTCTCTTCTCTCTTCTGTTAGCAGAAATCCTATTCCTTGGGGAGACTGCTTCTTCCTCACCTAACAAGATATCCATAGGTCTGTCCACCACTCCAGTCCTCTTTTAGCACCTCACTTAGGGATTATGTATGTGACCTAGATTTAACCAACCTTACTATTCATCTCCTTAATTATAAAGATTGGTTCAAAGATGATCACGTGTCTCGGCTGTGAATTACTCATGTCCAGTCCATCCTTCAGTGCATGCAAGAATGCTACAACATGTAGAGAGAGGGAAAGGCGAGGGAATGGGCGATTGAAACAAAATTGACTACGACTCATCTTCCTTAAGTTCTGTAACACTTCTAAAATTCTCAACTACTTCACAAGCTCAAATTCCATATATGCTTAACATAATTTGCTATATGACTCTGTCACTTGCAAAAGAAAGAGTCTTAATACAAAAACCTATTCCTGAGGGTCTATGTGTTGACTGGTCTATAGTATATAAAGCACCCAACATAAGACCTTCCTTACATTCATCGGTTTTGTTTTGTTTTGTTTTTCTTATTTAAAGAACTCATTCCTTTTAACTAGTAATCAAGCTCACTGAAAAGTGGATCTATCTTTTAGGATGGAGAACAAAGGCCCCACCCGCCTCACTCAAGAGGAAGATTGTGGGTATATCTGTGAAAGTTTCAAGATGAAGAGGTTACTCAACTAGTGTGAGTTCTTTTCTCCACTGTGTCTTTTCTTATGTCCATTACATGGAAGTCTCAAGTTTTCTCTCCTGTCACAACTGTACTGAGTAAAAACTTTGGACATACAGCACAGATGACTACCTATCACCTATAATGCCTTCTTTCTCGGAATCCTGAATAGATCAGTTCTGACTTCCCCAGGCAGTGAACTAGACTCATGGTGTCATATCTATTCAGGGAACTGGCTGCACTAAGTCAAAACAGCCTTTGGACTAGACTAGCTCTCTCTGAACAAATATCTCAGAGCACTCTTGAGGATTGACTTGACTTGATAAGCAAATTTTGTCTATTGCCCGTTTCAGTTATTCAGCAATTAAAACTTTACTATTTGATTCTTATATTCTGGCAATATTTATTGTAGTTATTGTCCAGTGAAAACAATTATACAGATGTTTATTTCAGAAGATGAAAGAACAGCAATAGTGACAACTGAACACTAGAGGTAAGAAGGGTGGTACAGTGGAATTTCCGTGGAATTTCAGAAATGATGCTCTCATTAATTAGATGAGGGACCTCAGAGAACCTCACTTAACCCCATGGATTCTAATTGCAAAATAAGAGAACTGGAAAATGATCCCTTCTTGTTAATGATGTTTTGATTTTATAATACGCATTATAGAACTTTCAACCTTCTGGATCATTAGGCAGTTGGTATCTGTTTTATTATTTGGAGATCAGACAAGATAGTCTTACCAAAGAACCACATTTCCATGAATCCCTAAGGCAATCATAGGTACATGTAGGAAGGAAATTGTGTCTAGTCAGGAATCTTAGTTTACAACTGGCTGTGTGACTTTGGACAAATTATTTCTCTCTCTGGGACTTTGTATCCTCATTCCCTACATAATAGGTTTGTAGAGAAAGAGTTGTTTTTATTATCTTTTAACAAAGAATACTTTTGTAAATGAAAATATGTAATGACTGTGAATTTTTCAAGTTCCAGCAGGAGTGGATGGTGAGAGTATCACTTAACTCAACCTCCCCAGCTCCTGACTGATGGCCACTGACACCCAGAGAGGAGCTCCTTCAGAAACTTAAGTTGATAAATCTATATCCCTTCAATTATACAACCCCATGACTTCATGGTATTAAAAAATAAAAAGTTAAGAAGCTGATTTGGCTCATTTCTACTAAAATAACTGACAAACCCTTCAATTAATCAATTAACAAATTTTAAAAGGAGAATAGATTCACACCCTTGTCAATGTCTATATCACACCATATCTACCACCAGAGTTCTTGTGACAGTTACCCTTGATCTCACATTATATCTCAAGATTCAGCTTCTATAGCCTCTATTTTCACAGGGATAGTTAAGAGTATTCATTCTTTAACATACTTTAATGCCATGATCTAATGTGTAAAGCTTTATAATCTAAGATGGTTTCATTTTTTTTTTCCTTTTGATTATTATCTAGGCTAACTTTCTTAGTTACAAATATTTTTTGTAGTGGATTAAATATGCCATATTAAAGGTGAACAGCAATTCTAGTTTCCTTGAGACAGTCCTGACTTGAACACTAAAACCCCTCATCCTTGGGAATCCCTTACCAAAGCAGAAGATTTGGTCACAATTGTTGTCAGATATCTGTTGAGACAAAAAAGAGAGCATAATAAAAAGACTGACAATAGTGTAATTAAAAATTATTAGGAGTCAAAGAGAAGAGGTATCTACTCTCTATTCTCTGATGGGTAAAGATGGCATACACTCGAGTCGGCTAGAAATGAATCTTCTTTGCAGTACTCTTAGCGAGCTAATTTTTAAGACAATGAAGCACAAGTTAAAGAAGATAATATCTGTGAAGGTTAGTGTTTAGTGGAGGACACAGGAATGATATGGGGAGTTTAAAATTAGAAAACAATATTGCAGAAAGTGTTAAAATATTTAGTTTCCTATAAATAAGATCACATGCCTATTCTTTCTTCTAAACTAATTCAACTACATAAATATTACAAGGCTGACACCATTTAGTAGCTTGCATCTTTTACTTAAAAATAGCAGAAGTCCTATCTTCCATCATGATTTTCATAGTTATTTCAAAACTACATGATCTCCATATAAATTATATTAATGCGATTTCCAAAAATTGTCAAGCATAAACAAGATGCCCATGAAGAAAAAAAACAACAGAGCTAGGATTCTTTTTTATAGATTATGCACATATTACAAATCCCATATCAGGAGTGAGAAGATAAGTGTGTTTTAGGTAAATAGAAGGACAAGGTCCAGTGGGGTGCAGATACATTTCAGATGAGACAATACACAACTCTCCAGTGGGTGAATAATGCTTCTCAAAGATATCTATGTCTTACTCCCCAGAGTTTATAAATTTCAACTTATATGGAAATGACTTTTCAGATATGATTAATGATTTAAAGAACATTATCCTGGAATATCTAATGGACTCAGAGTAATCACCAATCTTTCAAAAGGGAACCATCAAAAGCAGAGAAGGTGATGTGAAGACAGAAACCATCTGTAAAGATGTGATGGTGCAATAGTACTGGCTTTGACGATGGAGTAAAGGACCATGAGCCAAGGGATGGTTGTGGTCTCTAGAAGCTGCTAGAAGTTTGGAAGCAGAGTCTCCCTTAGAGCTTCAGATGAAATCAGCCCTTCTGACATCTTTAGTCCAGCAAGACTGGTTTGAGTTTCAAGTTCTCTAGAAACATAAAATAATAAATTTGTGTTGTTTAATACCATGCTTACTGCAATATTTCATAGTAGCAGTAGGAAGCTAACACAAGTCCATCAACTGGATTCAGAGGTAGGAATAAGGGTGATATCATGCATGATGGAAGCTCAGACTCTCAGAGAAGGGTGAGCTCTCCCTTTGAGGAAGTGAAAACAGAAAGTAAAGAAGGGGTAGACAGAGGTGGGTGGAGAAAAGGAATTTGGTACTAGAGTGGCAGACTTAATCACCAACTCAGCTATAAATTCTAGCAACTTAGTGCGTTTTTTGTACAATGGGTTAAATGCAGTCAGCCTTCTGAACTTGTCTGAAAATTAGGCAGAACGTTATACTGGTCAGAAGCTTGAGCTTTAGAACTGTAGTAAGTTTATCACTAGTCTTCGGTTCAACTGTGTTACTTTCTTCTCTAATGTTAAATGTGTACATTTCTACAATTGAGTTAGTAGCAGTGCTTCCCTTGTAGAATTGTTAGGAAAATTAAATGTACATAATGCTATCTAATATATGTAACACAATATTAAAATGTGTTTATTGAGCCAGTTCTCGATACATGTCAAGTCTCATCCCTGGGAAGTGCGCACAAGGGTTCATTCATCCATTTGTTATTTATTGAATTTCCACCCAGGAGCAGGCATTTAAAAAATACTCAGGTTTTAGCCCAGAAAATACTCAGAACATAAAAGCCAAGTACTCTGTCCTTGTGGCACGTATATTCTGGTTTCCTTTGAGTCTACATTGAAAACGAGTGAGGTTTTCAGCATTCACCTTCCCATGAAGACATTGACTGATTCAGTGTGAAGTGTGAGACTCTTCGAAGAGAAATTCCATTTATGGTTTGAGGGAGCATTCATGGTTATAAGTCACTCTTTCTGTGCTGTAGAAGTGTCGTGGCTTTGGTTAATATGGCTGTTCCCCTCCATCTGCCACCATTTCCATGAGAGAAAATGATTTTCAAGACATTCTCATTTAGGATGCGATCCCAGAAATATTTCCGCTGCTTGTGACTTTAAGTTCACCCTGCTCGCCTAAAGCTGAATAATGAACCATTTCTTAAAATAATGTGACTGTAGGTAAAGTACAGATATTTATTTCCGCTCCACATCGGACTGAAAATGGTAATGATTGGGCTGGACTAGAGAACTCATACTGTTATAATGAAAGAAGGTTCAACTAGTAGGGGGTGTAATGAATGTAAGTCTGAAGTAAATGAATCGTTATAAAATATACACTCCATCTCCACAATGAGTCTATTTGATTAAAGTAATCTCTGGCATAATGTCCTCTCTTTGCTTTCCCCTATAGTGAATCTTTCCATGATTCCACCATCACAAATCTTGTCCCCTGAGGACAGATCCATAGTAAGAGTGAAGTGTTTGATTATTTGCCTTTAATAACTCTGCCTCCCAAATCCTACTTAATGCAGCCGAGATTCTATATTGGAGACCATGCCAGAATTATTGGAGGATCAATCAAAATGGTCAATTAATCATCATCACAGCCGGTAATCACAGCTGCAATTACCAATTGATTAATTAGGCAGCTCTTGAAATGCCAGTAGAAATTTAATATCATATTAGATTCAGCCCAATAACCATAAACTCCTACAATTACTTTACAGTGTACCATTATTTATGTCATCTTTCTTTCTATTATTTGATGCTATATTTATTTACTCTTCATTTTATTTGAACAGGTCAGACTCTTTCACTGTCATTTTTATCTTAGGAATCTATGAAAATATATTTAAGTCATAGCATTAAATAAATCTAGTATCAGTGCCAAGCAAATACTTGCATATTTGGGACATCTTTTTTTCTGCTTTTCAAACCAAGAACTAGTTTTCCTCCAAAATGGTATATGAGCATATTCTGCATATTGAAAATTGGATAATGTAGGAATACTGGATTTATGTGTGCAGTCTTATCTGGTTTATTAATCAAGTTTTGCTGGCTTGGCAGATGAGATTTTATATAACCTTGTTTTTATTAAGAAGTATTAAGCCAAGAGTAACCAGAACCAGCTCATATGGGTAGTACTCCTAAATTGCAGAAAACATACTTTAAGGAAATTAGGAGTGGTCTAATGTAAATAAAGTAGGGATCTGTTAAATAAGTGTCACCTATGTTTACTTAACTTGTTTTAAAACTCAGGTAACTATAGTGAACAAGTCACTACCACATAAACTATATTTTCATTTAAAAAGTTTTCAAACATTTATTCTGTGAAAAAGAACATGCTAGATATTGGATATATAAAGATCACTTTCTTACCTTGAGTTTGTAGTTCAGTAAGGGAGATAAGACATAGACTCCTGTATGAAAAACAAAAGGCAGCTGGGTAGGTGAACATGAAGAATGTGGTTTGAATAACTTAACAATGGAAAAAAATCCATTTGTTAAGATTTACTGTTTTTTTCATGGACCCCCGCTTCTTCAAATCTATTTTCAAAATCAAGGATAAAATTTTAATTATCTGCAATTTGAAATTGTGTTTATTCTATCTCTTCTAAATCCCTATGCTAAAATCCCTCTAATTCATTAACATTAATTTTTCCTTTATCTGTGTCTCAAGCTGATAAATTTTTTAACTCCTGGTTGCAACAACTGATGGAACAAAAATAATGCTTTCATCAGAGGCTTAAAAACCAGAAATGTCCAACCAGATATGCTCAACCTGTTAAATTGAGAGTAGTCATTTAAACCATGAGAAAGCTTTTAGGAGCCTACATTTTATTCTGCTATTGAATTTCTAATCAGAGACATGCTTTGACTGATTCACACTGTCTGGATAAGCACCACATGCACATGTGACAAAGGCACGGTCTATGTGAGCAGCTAATGCTCCCTCAGCTCCTACTCCATTTGCAGCCATGCACTGCTGTGCTGTGCTGTACTGTTCTGTGCAAAATAATGTTCACTCATCTTCAAAGAGGTTAATTCAGACTATGGAATCAGGAGCTGTTGAAAAAGTAATAGACATTTATGAAAGCTACGTTATAGTGGAAATTTTGATAGCATTGTGTATTACATCCACATTAATAGCAAATTACCTTACCATGGATAATAGCATTTCACAATGAACACCCAATGAATTAGGGACTATTAGCCTTGTCCTCAAAAGTACTGTCTGCCTTTCAAGAGGTGAATTCTGAAAAATGGAGACTAGAGGACTCATGTATCTTTAGACATTTCACTGTTGTCAACCGACTCAGTTCTATCACTACGACTTCCAGTCTGCTAAACCATGTAAATTCCAATGCTTCTAGGAGCAGAGTAATAGAAGTTATACCTTGTACAAGTGCTGCTGATTCAACTACCATTTCCCTTGAGACAACTCAAGGTAATGTCCATTCAGTGACATAATTTATCAAAAAGAAAAGGAGAAGAGGCTGTTTTTAAACGAATGAGACGTCATGGTCTCCTGGAGAGTGAATACTTCAGTGGCAGAGGACTTTGACTTGCAACAGTTATAAAACAGCTATTCCTAGAGCAGAGTTAATTATGGTAAAGCAAGCAGTTTGGAGAAGCTAATTGATATTGCAGTGCTTTGGTTTGCATAAAAGAGAAGGCTGTCATAAGTAAACCTCCTCTTCCCTGCCCCCCAATAGATTCTTGCAAATTCCACAGCAAGGGTTACATTAGGATATTAACTTCAGATAAAGCCAAGTGATGCTGTGGAAGAGACCTTGGCTGGTGTGATCAGGTCTACCTTTGTGACTATGACTCAAGCATCTTAAGACAGCTAGGTGGCAGTTGGGTTATGTTAAGAAGGTATGAGTGGCCTTGACAATGTTTTATATATCCAAAGAGTCACAGACAACCACTCCCTGTATGCTGAGTCTTCAGATTTACAAATTTTTATTTGTCACAATATACTGGAATAAGTCACACCTTTTTAACAGAAGAGTAATCAATTATATTGATGATGACAGTGATAGCAATAGACTACCAAGGATGTAGAGGGAAAAATATTCCCTAAAGCAATTGAGAATAGAGATTTAGTCATCTGAGCCCTCCTAAAATACCTACTTAGGTGTCTTCTTTTTTCATAGAGAGCACGTAATCTCTGAAGTTCAGAGTTAGAGAAACACTTCTATCGCTCCCAATATTTTATTTTATTTTGTTTTGTTCTTTGTTATTTTTAATAGTGTTATCATCATAGCAAAGTGAAAAGTCCTGATGATGCCTAATGTTCTAGATGCCAACTATAAGTTGAAAAAATGCCAGGTTGGATCAACTGCCAGAGTAAGTCAGAATTCTTCATGATTCAATGAGGCTGGTGTCTTGCTTGACAAGGCTGATACCGTCAGCAGGAAAAAGCATTTTATTTTTGCGTCTCTGAAATCACCATGCGGCAGGAGATGCTGCCTAGGTCTCAGCTTCTTCTCTTTGGCTTTATGCATTTATTAATAATTGGTGAATTTACCAATATGCTGCTGCCTACTTGGTCTGTTGTTATTTCTAGTGTCTAACAGGTTTCTGGAGAGGAAAGGAGCAAGGTTCGTAATTGGCAGGAGGGTGTCATCACAGACTGTGAGGAGATTGCTAACTTTTAAAATAAAAGTTGAGCAAGTGTCTGCATTTGACATTCAGCCGCAACTGCAGTACAACGGGTCCTGGCCTTTCATAAATTCAGATCTTACCCTCCATTTCTCCCACTGTAATTTGTCTTCCTGTGCTTTTGTCTCTGTTCTTTCCTCCTTTCTTTCATGATTGATTGGCCCTTAGAATGTAGTAGCATATTGCTAAATGGTCACAGTTTCTGCTTGGGTGGATGAAAAACTTCTGGAAATAGGTAATAGAGATGGTTGGACAACACTGTGAATGTAACTACTGACACTAAATTTTATACTTCAAATGCTACAATTTGGCATTTTTAAGGGATATATAGACTTTACCACAAAGAAATAATAGCTTTCACTCAAAAAATAAAAAACAACCTAGGGAAATTTGCAGCATATTGGAATTAGCTTCAAAATCAAACCTCTATCTGTTTCTCATCCACCCTTTCAGCTAGAAATGAACATTTCGTCCACAGATAAATGTAGTTTCTATCATTGCTGATGAAATAAGGCAATGTAGAAAAGTCACGGTTATTGTCTAGTAGGTCTTTCATTGAGTTTATGTTTCTGACCGAATACACATGGATATATTATTAGAAGAAAATAATACATTAAGGTATCCTTTTATTGTTTTGTCTGTTTATGATTTATTGTAATAGGGTAAATGACATCACCATGACAAATACATACAACTTGTAAGGAGTTAAGAGTAAGTGAGATTTTATTTTTTTCATGTATTACTCTGGCAAATGTCCAAGTCAGTGAGACTCAGGACATTAGCTAAGGATCTGGAGGTTTTTCCATGCCTTTCAGATCAGGTAAGGATGATTTTACCCTCATAGACATTTGACTTCTAAGGTTTCTCTGTTTATTGTCATTGCTTTTCTAGTTGCTAAGAAGAGAGAAAGACTGTAGAGTAAGATATGTAGAAGACTTTTATGGTCAAAGCCTGGAACTGATGTACACCCTTCAGTTCAAATCCTATTGTTAGGAATATACTCAACTGGCCACACCTCACACTAGGATTCTCAGAAAGATATGACTACACAACTCCTAAGGAAAACAGTCTTTCTGGGAAAAGCATTCTTCTTTGTCATATGCAAAACACTGTTAATTGAACTTATGTTTTAGCTTTATCCATCAAAGTAAGATCTTAAGACAAACAAAAATGGAAAATATTTTGGAAGTCCCAACTGCTTGTCTGTGTTTCCATTTTGCTTTTTCTCACCTTCCTACACCTCTCTCTCTCTCTCTCTCTCTCTCTCTCTTTCTCTCTCTCTCTCTCTCTCTC
>RJWH01002705.1:0-24581 GCA_004363575.1 Solenodon paradoxus
TGATGGTGGTGGTGATGATGGTGGTGGTGATGGTGGTGATGGTGGTGATGATGGTGATGATAATAACGGTGAAGGTGGTTATTATATATGGATGAGAATGGTAATGATGGTGATGGTGATGATGACATTTTAATGGTAAATGATGATGGTGGTGGTAGTAGGGGCAGGGTGGCAATGATATGATGATTCTTCCTGGGTGTTAGGGAAGGAGCATCTGGGATGAGGACGCACAGTGCAGAGGGCTTCATCAAGGGGAAGCATGGCTCCCTCATCGGTGGTTCATGAACTCCCTGCATGTCTGATCTCTGCTTCCTCCCATGGTCTTCCTCATTCATTTGCAGATCTGTCTGATGTCTTCTTTCTCCTGGCTCAGGACTTTGTAATCTGCCCTAAGCCAGTGGCCACTGGGAGTAAGGCTGTCCCTGGCACAGCCCAGAGGTTATGGGCTGGAAAGCTGCACGTACGGGTCTGATTTAATTTTCCAGCACATTAATATTAGTAGGGACAGTGGCTCTGGTGCAGCTCTGGGGGAGGTGCCCGATGAATAAAGCTGCTCGCAGCCATAAAGCTGGGGGCACGGATCTTGGAGGAGGCTCTCTTCCTCAGTCCAGAGCTCATCTTAGCCCTCTATAAAATGAGGGGTTTGTAACCAGTGAGTTGGAGATACAGCCCTCTGCCCTGCCTGTTTAGCTCTCATATATTACATGAGTCTGCCCACCCCCATGATGGGCCTGGGAGTTGTCGCCTGAATAGTTTGGTTACTTCTAGCGACAGGGAGCTCACTACCTTCTAGGAGAGCCCGCCTTGTTGGTGAATAGCTGTGAGCTTGGCCAGTGTGGACACAGTAATGGTCAGTGTGCCCAGTGTGCTGGGCCCTTTATAGACAAATATGGCTTCTGGTCTCCCAGCAATGCCCTGTGGGGTTGGTCCCATTTTACAGATGATGAAGATGAGGCTGAGGAAGGTCACGAAATCCATGACTGGGTGTGCCCTGGTGGCCGAGTGGTCTAGTACACCAGATGCAGCCGACACACATCCCAAGGCCCCTAGTTCAAGACGTGGGGCCAGGAGAGCAGCCAAGATGAACAACTAAACAAAGTAAATAAAATGCTCTTCCTCCTCTCTTCCTGACAGCTCGCTTTCATGCCTGCTTGCCCCGTCCTTTAAAAAAGAAACCCCTGACTACACGAGGAAGAGACAGAACCAGGACCTCACCCCCAGTTCATATGACCTTGAAGCTCCTGTGTCTAAGAAAATGAACTGCACCGCACAGGTGCCCTGATAGGTGACAGATGGGGATGAACAAGTCCCCGCATTCTTGGTGATGGCCTTGTCCCCGGTGGGACCAGCAGCAGGACAAGAAGGCAGGCCCGGTGTGATCCCACTGGGGACTGGGGATTGGACGCCTCCTGTGAGCCAGGCGGTACTAAGGACTCTGAAAGTGACATTTCATTTTCCCACCACCGTCACAGGCAGGTACTGTAATGTCTGTGTCTTAGCTTCCTAGGATGGCGGCAACAAACGCACGAGTGGGAGCAAACACACTAATTACCTGCCAGTTCTGGGTCAGGATTCTGATACGGTCTTCCTGGCGTTCGATCCAGGTGTCAATGGGCCTGCACCCTTTCTGGACTCTCGGGGTGATTCATTGCTGGCCGCTTCAGGAGATGCCTGTGTCCCTTGGCTCCCGGCCCCTTCTCCACCTTCAAAGTCAATGGCACAGCTTCTGCAAGTGTGTCTCCTCTGACCTCCGCTCTTTCGATGAGGGCCAGCAGAGGGAAAGGGGCACCTTCAAGATGAAGTGAGACTGGAGATGCGAGAGCAGGAAGCTAGCTGGCCTAGACCCAGGTCTGTTGAAATAAGCCAGGACCACCCAGGTAGGCCACGCTAGTCCCGCACAGTGGGAGGGGCTTACAGAGAAGACACTTCCTTAGTCACCGGGTCCTTAGCCACGCCCCTAAAACTCCCACCTGACACCTGGCTACCAGCTGACACCCTAGCAACAGGGACCACGTCCTTAGTGACTCCAGCCAATAGACCTGGATATGTAAGGTCCACCATCAGCTTTTCCTAATGCAGACAGCTTGGTCTGCCAACCTGCTTCTCATGAACTTGCCACGTGGGTGGGGCTGTCGTCATTCATCTCATTGACTTTTCTCCTGGACCAACTCCCCTCTGCTGCTGCTGCGTGCCCTCCTGTCGCTTTCTGCCTCCCTCCCTCTCCCTTATATGATCCTTGAATTTCACAGTCCTCTGCATCCTACAGGAGCAGCTTCCAACTCCCAGCCGGCCACTTAATCTCTCCTGCAAGGTCTCTTTTGCCAGGTAAGGAAGTATTTGCAGGTCCTGGGGTTAGGACTGGTCATTTCTGGGGCGCCATCTTCTCTCCACCGCATCGACTTGCAGAGGAAGAAACCTGGGCCCAGAGAGGGTAGGGGCCTTGCTCAGAGTTGCACAGCTTGTAGGTGCGGCTGGTCCGAGCTGGGCTCCAGACCCAGGCAGGCTCATAATTGTGGCCCCTTGCTGGTGTGTCCACCAGGCCCGCCAGCTGGCTGGGAATGAAGTGGTTATTTTTAAGTGGACACTCCCCTCCTATTTGGGTGTATCTCGGTGGGACCCCAGGGCCATGCGTTCAACTCATTCAAGAAAATGATTCCCAAGGCTGGAAGCTGCATTACAGGTGGACACGAGACGTTGGTGAGAGAGCACAGAGAAGGACCAACACCATGAGGACTTACCAGGTGGGGTGGGGCCAAGTGAACAAGCCAGTCAGGGGACAGGGCGGGGAGATGGCTGGTTCCAAGGAGTGTGCGTGCAGAGGACCGCACTTCCTGACTGATGGCCTCTGACTGGAGGCTGAGCTGCAGAGTCCCCACTGCCTGGCAGGGACGTGGGACGGAGGCCACGTTTTGAGTCTCGTGGCCGGGCGGCCCCAGAGGGCAGGTGACTGTCAGGACCCAGGCCCGGGCTCCCACTTTGTGCAGCTGGAAACGGGGGAGGCTCACACCTGTCCGCAGCTGCCACTGCAGGCCAGTTGTGCGGAAGCCGCTCTTCTCCAGAACAATGAGGGGGCTTTCTGTAGCCGCCTCCCCCTTCGCCTGCTGGCTGCCCAGAGGCCCCAGAGAGCCGGTGCTTCTGACCCGGCAAATGTCTGTGAAGACGCACATGTCTTACCTTTCCTGAAAGGACCGGAGGAATAGGCGTGGCTTTGGGCGTCAGAGAGACCGGGGTTTGCATCCCGTCTCCACCAGGGCCGCTGAGCAACGTCCCCAAACTCTCTGCACCCCAGTGTTACCTGTGCAGCGCTGGGGCTCCCCCCAGGTGTGGGGACGGCTCAGGATGACCTGGGTGCCGGGACGTGAGGCGACAGCCCTGCACGGAGCGTCTTAGGTCTGCGTGGGCAAAGGCAAAAACGAGCCGATGACCCAGTAAGTCACGGCGCCCCCTGGTGGCTCAGACGCTGCGCCTGCACCTGCGCCGCGCGAAGCCCCCGCACCTGGGGGAAACGGCTAAAACAAGTAAAAAGATACATAAATCCCCTGCCTCCCTTCCTTCAATGGTTGCTTCTGCCTCCTCTCCCTTCCTCTCTTAAAAAAGAAAGGATGCAGATGTTTTAGATGTAGAATCAATAGGACTCTAGGAAGATGGATCAATACCTTTCTTGTGTGTGTGTTTTTCCTCTTATTGAACAAAAACGAAACAAAAACGTGAAAATGATACAGTAATAAGTAACCTCTTTGTCATGTGAGCCCACCCCTCACCCCTCTGGTGCCCTCTGGTTAGAGGATTATTCTAACTCTAACCTATCGGCTCACCTGTGAGCTCCTCCGTGACCCCCAGCACAGGTGAGACCAGCCGACATGTCTGTGTCCTGCGGCCTCACTTCGCTCACCCTAGAGCTCCCTCCGTGTTGTCTCAAATGACAGCAGCCCTTTTTCAAGGGCCAGTCGTTCCCACGTCCAGCTCTTCCTCACTGTGTCCTGTCGGTGGGCACTCAGGTGCTTTCCAGACTTTGTCACCGTCCGTAGTGCTGCCCTGGCCAGGGAGGTGCAGGCAGCCTTTCAAGGACTTTCGGGCTCTTCAGAGAGCCAGCTAGACGCAACATTGCTGGGTCAAACAGAAGCTCTGGTTTTAATTTTTTCAAGGATCTCCATGCCGTTTTCCTAAGCGCATTCGCCCGCCTGCACTCCAGCTGCAGTGGATGAGCTGCCCTTCCCTCCACACGCAACGACACTTGTTTCAGTACATTTCTTCGCAATAACACCTTGGTATTCGTTTGGTGCTACCCAGTCTTAAAAGTGTGCATGTCGCCATTAAGAAATGGCAGTCATAGTGCGGCCTGGTGGCTCAGGTGCTAAGCCAGCGACGGGGGCGTGGACCACGTAAAGCCCAGGATTCAAGACCCGGGGGCTGGGGTCAGGGGGGAACAACCAAACGATAAGCGAATAACAAATAAAAAATGCTTCCTTCTCTTCCTTCCTTCCTCTAAACACAACAAAAAAGCCTAAACAACAACAAATAACCTTGGAAATACAATTAACAAAAAAAAAAAGAAAAGAAATTCCAGCCTCCTGATCCTTGGACTCCACGTTGGGCATCACCTGTGCTTTCTTTTTGATGTGTGTGTGTCTCTTGGCACTCTGGGGGGATCATTCTGTGTTGGGGGGTGTCCTGTGCCCAGGAGGGTGCTGAACAGTATTCCTGCTCTCCGCCTCCCCTCGCAGAGTTTACAGTCTGCTGGGCGGAGGTAGATGAACAGAGCCAAACAGCCTGAGACCGTCCTGCAGACAAACCATCTCAGAGACGCCCAGAAAGGCTGAGTTCCTGGCGGGAATGGAGCGGCATCACGGTAGGAGGGGTGTGAGGTGGGCAGGGGGCTCTTGAGTGAGCCTGGAGGAAGAGGAGGAGCGGGGGGAGGGGGGGGCTCTGTGTGTGTATGTGCACATTCCACAGTGAGAAATCTCTTAGCAAGGAGGTGAGAACAGGACCTTGGGGGACAAGGCAAGGAATTTAGCTTCTTGCATAAGTGCAAGGAGAAGAATTTGGAGACTTCTAGGAGGGATGTCACCTGTTTTAAGAATGACAAGATCGCTGTGGTGGTTTGGGGTGAGAGGGAGCCCTCAGTGGGGATGCCTTTGGGGACCCGGGAAAATGGCCCTGGACTGGGGAGGAAGGCAGGGAGGGCAGGACCTCGGTTCTGGCTTCGAGGATGAAGGAGGGACTCCACACAGCAGCCCTTTCCCGCCCCGGCAGTGGGCAGCGGGGGCTCAGACCTGCTCCAGCCACCTGGAGACCCCCGGGACCTCCCAGCTGCAAGTGCCGGCCTCAGCTGCCACCAGCACATCTGCCTGCTGGAACCTTCCTTGCCAGCTCTATTTTTCCTACCCTTGGCAGCTCTGTAGAAATTAAAAGGCTATTTGCAGCGACTAATGTTGCTAATTCTGATCAAACAATTTAAAATTCATCCTTCGCCATATTGGAGACCCGCTAGGGAACAGAATGAACACATCATTTGTGGCAATTTCTGTGACGGTTGGTGGAAAACAAAAAAGACATTAAAATTGGTCTCGATTCAAACTGCTGCTCATTAAACTGCCTCCTTTAAAATATCCCATCTCCATCTAGACAGAAGCTCTGTGCCTGGCTGATTCAGTGAGGGGAGGGATTTGAGGAGCAGGCGCTGCAGACCCAGGGTGCTAGAAGCTTCCTTGGGACTCGGTGACCGCCCCCCGCCCCCTGCAGCACGGCTCACCTCTTCCAGCCCCACTTCCAGGTGCTGTTGCCTGTCCTGAGCCCTCGGGGTCTGAGGGGTATGTGGCTCAGGTCCCCAAAAGTGAGACTCTGGGAAGCCCCAAATTAAAAATGAGTTAAGCTTCCCACTGCTGCCCAAACCAAAGTCGCTCAGAAGCCACCTGTACAATTTGGTCATCTCTATGTTCTATTATGAACTTAGTATGAAAGCCAAGTCATTTTAAAATTCAATGTTTTTTTTTTTTTTTTTTAAAGAGAGGTGCCGGCAGGAATGAAGGTAAGCAGGCAGGCAGGAGGAGGAAGAAGAATGTGTCCATATTTATTGTTTGTTTTGGTTGTCCCCCCACCACCTCAGCCCCAGGACAGGAACTGGAGTCCTTGGGATGCATGTGGACGAAGCCTGGTCAGTTTATGCACTAAACCACCAGCGTGTGCTCCCAGTGTATTCATTTAATGTATTAAAATTAAATGAATCTATTCATTAGATCAACATGTTTCATTCATAAATGAATATATTGATTTAATTTTAAATAGGAAACTTTATAATACCATTATAAATGGGAATTCAAAATCACAATTAATAAACATTATGTGTAAAAAGAAACAATAGTTTAAAAATATTTGACAGTTGACTTTTTACCCCTAGCACTTCACTCTACATCAGTTTCTCGTGTGTGTGTGTATGTGTGTGTGTGCGTGTGTGTGCAATGGGTGTATTAAGATACATATAAAGTGAGCAAACAATGAAAATGCAATTATGTAAGTACTTGCAAACCTTGGACCATTAGACAAAAAGTTAAAAAAGCGAATTTCTGGTTGAAAAATAAAAACTTACCTGCAACAACAAAAATGAAATAAATGCCTTGGAAAAGGAAACAATGGTATTGAATTCTAGCTGGAGACCTCTGTCAGGGAAGGCTCTGGGACTGATGCACAGGTTCTTTAAGCGAAGAGAGACTCGAGAGGGTTAGGACTAACCTCGCCCGGAACTTTCTCTGAGCGTTCATCGGAGGGGCTGAAGAAGAGCGGGCGGAACAAGTATTCCCCCACGTGACCGTATCTTTTGTCCGCTGCGCTCAACTCAAAGTTGTCCGCTGCTGGTGCTCCCTGGGAAGACAAGCCTGTAGAAGTCTCTCCGTCACCTCCAGGGATTAGACAACAGTCCTGAAGGCATATGGGTTTGAATGCTCAACCATCTGCACGTAGACTTACCTGCTTGCTTGCATTCCTCTGCCCGGTTATGCAGAAAGTTGCTCCTGGGGGGACACGCCCTCCTTGTCTGCACCTTTCATGACCAGGCACAGGGCTCTGCAGGCTTCTCTGTGGGGCATAAAGGGAGGACAACTTGGAATCTTCAAGGTGTTTCGTCTCATCTTTTGGTGTCCCCCCTGACCCAGCTTCACCGGGAAGCTGAGCATCCTGTGTCGAGTATCCCGGCTTACTTGGGTTTTCCCCTTCATGGTGCTGGATCCTGTCAGAGAGGTGTGGGACATGCCTAGACATTCTGAAGCAATTAGCTGGAAATCACAGGAAAGCCATTATGCAAACCAGGGCACCTTGCATTTCCAAAAGTTGGCGGCAGTGAGAGCCACGTGCTGTGCTTGACCCTCCCCAGCCCCGTCTCTGTCCCTTCCTTGAGAACCTGGATGGGTCCTGGTGGCTGTCTTGACCCCCTGAGTGTGGAAGAAGTGACGGTATATGACTTCCAAGGTTGGGTCATAAAAGTGTTACCACACACGCCTTGTGCTCGTGCTTGGAAGTCAGCAGCCACGCTGGAGGGAGCCCCAGCATCCTTCGGGGTGCCCATGTGACGAGGACCTGAGGTTGCCAGCTCACAGTCCTGGCCCAGGCCCCGCTGACAGACAGCGCCACTTGTCAGCCATGTGACCGATGTCCAGCCCCTCATCCAGCTACCTCACTGGTGCTGGATGGAATAGAGACGAGCCTCTCCCACCGAGCCCTGTGAAGCGGTTTACTTGTGAGAAAAATAAGTGGTGGTTGATTAAGCTGCTACGTTTCGGGGTGGTTTATTTCTGAGGAATAGAAAACCCAAACACATGTGCGTCCCATCCAGGGCTTTTTCTTTGTGGAGGCAGAATAACAATTTTTGACCATCCTCTGTGCACTGCCAATTCTGTCTTCAAATTAGACCTCCCGAGGATTCGTACCAGTTCTCAACAGTGACATCTACACAGAGACCTGAAAGGTGGTTTAGACTGGAAAGATGGGGGAGGCGCTGCGGGGGCAGGAACTGCTTGGGGAAAGCATCGTGGCACAAGGAACCTGGTGTCGTGGGGAAGTGGAGGCAGGTGGGTGTTTCTGGAATGTAAGAGGGAGGATAGGGCAGGAGGGGATGAGATGGACAGGCCAGCATGAGCCAGGCTGTGGGAAACTGGTGGGGGAAGCAGAAGGTGAGAGGAGCTGGTGCCTGGCCCCAGAGTAAGCTCAGGTGGGGCTCCGCCAGCACCGACCACACAGTGTTTGCTTCCAGTGTGAGCTGACTTTGCTGCCAGCTCTCTAGCCAGTCCTGCAGGTTTGGAGTGAGGGGAAAACGAGGCATCCTATGGTGAGTGCCCGCCACCTGCTGTGTCAGCCTGGGTCACAACTTCTCCGACCCCTGTCTTCTCATTTCACAAACAGGGTGACAATAATTCATTAACATACTTAGCACATGTTAGATACTCAATAAATACAGCTCTTACCGCATCTGGAAGTGGAAGGTCAGAGAAGATGGGGAGGGGGACACACTGAGTAGAATTCATGGAGAAGCGAGTGAGTGCAGTCAGTTCTGTGAGCTGGGAAACTCAGGGATTTTCTGAGGGTTCCAAGAAGTCGCTTCAGATTTTCCAGACTTTTTCAAGTTGAAATGAGCTGTAGGAAATGAGTGGGAAATGTAACCTCACGTTCAAGGGAAACCATCATCCTGGGGATGGAGGCTGGTGGGGGAGACGGTGTGCAGACCCTGGGTCTCCCCAGGAGCATGATCCCCGGGTCACCTGTCCTTTTAGGTCACACTCTCAAAGCCTCATTCATGGCCTTTCAGTTCTCAGAAGGGCGTGCTTTCTGCCTGAGAAGGAAGGTGTGACGTTTCGTCGCACCCTGGACGGAAAAGGTGTGTCCTCCAGTGATCAGAACAGAAAGGAGACAAGCAGGTTTCCTGTGACTCTCCGTGGGGGCTGCTATCGCTGCAGGAGTGCGGGGAGAGTGACGGGGGCTAATGAGCAGATGAGAGTGTGTGTTCTCGCCATCATTCTCCTGCCATTCTGGCTCTCTCTGTTCACCTGCAGGTGGCCTTTTCCCGAAAGCCAGGCTGGATCAGCAGGCCGGTGCTAGGCGCAGGTCGTAGGAAAGTTCTGTGGGAAGTGACCCCAGGAAGCAGCAGTGTGGGCGTGGGGGGCAGAGAGCACTGGGTCGGTGTTAACGCCACCGGAACTGGGGCTGTGTCTTGCTGGGGATCCTGGAGGAAACTTGTGGTACCGTCTTAGAAGTGGGCCACCAAGAATGGGGGTCAGGTGCTTTTCCATCATCTCTCTCTCTCTCTCTCTCTCTCTCTCTCTCTCTTAAGGAAAGGTGCAGGCAGGAAGAGAGAGGAGGAAGAAGCACTTTATTCATTTTATCTACTTGTTCGCGTTGGCTGCTGCCTCTGGTCCTGGGACATGAACCCAGGGCCATGGTGTGTGTGAGTGAGGCCCTGTGTCCTCCCCACCCACTAGGTTCCCACACGCGCTGGTGGGGGCATCTCTTCCCCCAAGGCCTTTCTTCTGTCCTCTTACAGGGGATGTCCTCATGTCCTCAGGAAGGGAGGAAGGGGACCGCGTACGCTGAGAGGCCAGGGCAGCCCCCGCCTCTGCTCGGGTGCTGAGGACACTGTTTGTCCCATCTGCAGTTCAGTGCCCCCTGGGGTTGTGACGAGGCACGAGTCTGTGTGTGCACGTTTAAAGCGGGGGTGCTCACAGACAGGGACAAGAGAATAAAGAGTGAAGAAACGAGGGGAGAGAGGACAGGAAGATTACCTTCTTTGCAAAGTTCTTTTCTTTCCTTGTATGGTGGGCAGACTGCTGTGGGGGCCCTGGCAAGTGACCCCCTTCTCTGAGGTTCTAACAAATGAATGTTAGACACGGTTAGCAAGAGAAAAGCCCCAGTGCAGTGGCTTACGTGTGGCGCCTGCAGGGTGTAGATTCTGAGTAGGAGGGGCCGCTTGAAGACTGAAATCCTTGCTGAGTCAGAGGATTTTGGGGTGTCAGGGAGAGAGGAGGGGTCCTCACGTGGCACAGAGGGCCAACATCGCTACTCTGAGGGTTTCACTTCCCTCCTGCATTCTTCCCGGGCATAAAGGACCAGTGGCCATATCTTGACTCGGGAAGGGGGAGGCCTGGGGCCTGCGATGCTTCTGTGATTCAGGAAAGGATGAAGGGTTAGGAGAAAGACAGGGGGTTCTCCTCGGCCTCTGGGGCTGTCCTCCACTGTCCTTGGCTCAAATGAATCTGGAGCACCAACAGGGGATCAGGTCTGAGAGATGTGGGGTAACCTGTTTTAGCCCCTTCGCTGGTCTCTCAGCAGCACCCTGGGCCCTGGGGGGTGGGACCCGTCCCCTCTACTCAGCTCAGGACGCCAGGGGCTGTGGGGTCGTGTTGAAACACCTCTCTGCTGTCCCCTGGCTAAGGAGAAGTCACCTCCTCCAGTGCAGAGAGGGGCGGGGAGGTGGGCTGAGCAGTGGGTGACCTCCGATGTCTGTGCTGGCTGACCTTCCACAGCCTCCTGGACGAGGTGAGCAGCCAGTGATGTCAGTGTGTCGGTGGGACCGTGACCGCGCAGCCTGGTCACTGCCAGATCCCAGAGCAACCGGTTGCTGGTGCCGCGGGGAATCCTGCAGCCCCGTCGTAAGTCAGCTTCCAAATGCCCAGCAGCCCGGAGGGGCCGGAGCCCTCGGGAGTTGCAGCTCCAAAGTCAGGTGGGACAGGAACCCTTCCAGGCCCTACGGATTCCCAGCTCTGGGTCCCAGCATTCCGTCATGTGCGGATGACAGTCAAAGTGCATCTGCTCTTTTTCTTTCTGACTTATTTCGCTTAACATGATCCCCTCCAGTTCCATCAGATTGTTGCAAGGGCACCGTTTCCTCTTTTCCAGGAGCTGCACAGAGTTCCACTGAGTATGTAGACGCTAGCTTCTCTCTCCAGAGATAATGAAACACAACAAAACAGATAAACGGCAGCAAAATGCAGGGGGCACAGATGTTGGCTGCAGGGCGGGAGGGGAAGGAAGGAGAGGGAACAGGTGGTGGTGAGGGGCCCTGGACCTCTGGTGGTCGGTGCGTGTGTGACACCACGACGGAGAAGTGAGCTCAGTACCTTTATATGAGTATGACTTTGCAATCAAAAGAAATAATAATGTTATTTTTAAAAAAGGGCACAGGCTGACATTTATGGAAGACTTCCCATTCCAAACAGTTTAGGGGATGAACTCAAATGTATCTCCCCAACAGGCTGCTCCAGTTTCCTGAAGTTAGTGTATTTCATGTTTCTTGAACTTTGGAAAAGCCATTTTATACCTAACATGCATCTCACCAGCAATGACTTGTTAAAATGAAGCTGACATGTTGAAATCAGAGCTGACATTGCCTGAGCCAGTGACCAGAGCACAGTGAGGCCCCCTGCGCATCGCTCCCAGGAAGAGGTAGGCCAGCTGGCTGCACGTCCTCTTGATGCTGACGTGGCTGCCGATGTTGATGTCTCTGTCTCCTGTGCCTCCTTCCCTCCTGAGGACTTTGGGCCACCGCAGGGTCTGCCTGTGCCTGGAGAAGGCTGGAAGTGTCAGGGAGGTGACATTCCCTGGAAGCAGCCCTCAGCCAACAAGGGTTGGGAGTTGGTGGCAAATTCCGTGGACCCCTCCCTCGCCCCTTAGGTGGAACCTCTGAGGTGCGTTCCTCACCATCTGCACCGAGTTCCCCGGGGTGCCGAGATTCTGTTTGCACTCGGCTGTCCTCCTGACCATGCATCCTTGGTGGACTGTGTAAGCTGGTTTGGCAATAAGAGGCAGAGACAAGGGAGCCAGATGGGCTCTAAGTGAGACTCTATTGTCCCAAGTGCAGCTGGGAAAACTGCTTTCAGAGAAGAGCGGGGATCAACCCGTCCTGTGCTGGGGAGGGAGGTTTCAGCAAGCTTGGTGGTAGAGTCCTGATAAGGCCACCTGGCTGCTGTTGATAGCAGGGGAGGGAGTCGGGATGTCCTAACAGGAGGGTCTGTTGATTTCAAGAAACGGGAGGGGTTGAACAACATCTGGTCTTGCTTCAAACTGCAAAACGTTCCATTTTTCATGCTTGTCCAGAATGTGACGACTTTCGGTTTTTTGTTTTCTTTTGTCTCCTGTCTCAGACGGTCCGTTCTGTGTCTCAATTTCTGACTGCTAGCCTGGCGAGTGGCCTGGGCTCTGTGTGTGCTGAGGCCAGTCAGTCCAGGGCGGAATTCCAGGAGACACTCGGTAACAGCACACGGTGAGTGTATTAGGGGGAGCACAGGGAGACAGAGAGAGGGGCTCTCTGGGCAGTCCGCTGCATTTAAGGCAGTGAATACAGGAGGTTTTATAGGCCCACAAATTCACTGTATGAGCTGTGAAGTCACGAAGGGGTGGAAGATGCTGTCCCATAAGCCAAATCCCTGGCTGTGGCCTGCTGTAAACAGAGTTCTAGTGGAGCAGACACACATCCATTTACATGCAACTTCTGCTGCTCCACGCTGCAGGAGCAGCTGCTTTGTGGTTGGGGACCGTATGGCCGCAAAGCTGCGGTTTACTCTCTGGTCCTTTCCAAAAAAGGGTGCCGAGCACCCCCTTAGCTAACTTAAGTCCTTTGATTCTCACAACAGCCTGATTTTCACTCCCCTGATGCCAGCGGGACACTGAGGCACAGAGGGGCCCGGTTGCTCATCCCAGGTCACACGGCAGAGCTGCGGTCAATCCTCTGTCCGCTGTCCTTCCTGTCCTGCCAGCTAGGCCTGCTTCCTGTGTTGAATTACTGCATGCCGGTTAGCACGAGGAAGAGAAAAAGGAACTTGTTAGAACTGGCTACGAGCAGATGTCAAAATATTTTCTGTGGCACCAGAAATGTGCATTGGGAAGGAAAATCACGAGGACCGGAGCTTTCAATATTTTCCCTTGTGGTGGCCACATAGCGGGAGCTTTGGCAGCGAGCCTGAAGTGGTCTGCCCGCACTGGCTGTGGGGATGGGCTGGAGAAAACTGTAATAATAGTCGCGAGCTCAGCGGGGCAGCAAGGAGGAAGGGGGGGGGGAGCTATGCAGAGTGCCGGGCTCTGGGCTGGACGCCCATCAGTCCCCCTGTGGCTTGGCAGCCACATCCCCCACCTGTTCCCACGAGCATTCTCAGTTCGTGGTGGTGTCAGGTCATCTCCAGGCCTCGGCTCTGGGTCTCTGCCCACAAGTGGAGACCGTCTGCCCAGTGCCGTGGTGTGCAGCCTCAAATCTGGTGTCAGGGAGTGTAGGGAGGCTGCTGGTGTCCCCCACCTGCTCGGGGGCCGTGCGTGCTCCTAGTGACAGGGCACAGCACCCTGTTGCAAATGCTGCTCCACTGACTGCCTTCTCGTCTGGCTGTGAGCTCCCACGGGCCACGGTGGTGTCTCTTCACCCTTGTGCGGCAGGAGAGCATGGAGTTTGGGGGATTCTGAGCCCGCGAAGAATGGGGTGTGCTCGCCCTAAGATGAAGGTGCCTATAGGCAGGGACCAGGGAGAAGCCTCTGGGGGTGGAGGGTGGCCCCAGATGACAGCCAGTGAGGACCCGGGACCTCAGTCTGACAACCATGGGGACTTGGGTTCCGCCAGCGATTTGAATGCACTAGGAAGCAGGTTTCCCCCAGAGTCTCCAGAAGCGGAGGCTGCATTTTAGCCCGTTGAGACCCGAGCAGAACCCAGCCTGGCCCTGTAAGACTTCTGCCCCATGGGAACTGTGGGGTAAGAACTTCAAGATGCTTGAAGCCACCACATTAATAGAAAATGACTGGACTCCGTGGTGCCCAGATGCTATTTTCCTAAATGAGCATCTCCTTTCTTGAGTGCTGGCCCTTGGCTCTGTTCTCTCCAGGGTCCTAAAATCCATGGCCCCTCGCCATCGCGGCGATTCTGTGGAGTAGGGCCCTTGTTCTCCCAGTTCTCCAGGCGGGAGACTGGGGCCCAGAGAGGGTCAGCGAGCGACTCGTCCAAGGTGGCGCAGCTGGCAGGTGGCAGAGGCAGGACCATGGGGGTCTTGCTCCAAGTCTCTCTGGCACTCTTAGGTGACCCTGCCCCAATGCTGTTTCTCACTTGAGGGTCAGGGAAGTCACCCCTCAGAACTCGCACCTGCAGGGGCCGGGATGCGGAACCAGAGACGTGTGTTGGGAAGGGCTTCGGGACGGCTGTGATCACCAGGTCCCAGGGGACTTCTGTCCCTCTGCTGTGTATAAAGGTACAAAGGAACATTCAGATGAAGAGGTCGCAGGCCAGGTCCTGCGGGGGCCTGAGGGCAGGCGTGCGTCACCCTCCTGACTCATGGGTGTGCTCACCAACCCGGAAGCTCCTCAGTGAGCCTCCGTTTCCTCGTCTGCAAATGGGTTGTGCTGGGATTCACACGAGCACAGGTACAGTGTTTATAAGGGTGCTTAGCAGAGAGGCGCCCTGGTGGAGCAGTGGTTGGGTCGGTCACCTCCGAAGGAGCATAGCCACACACTCCGGAGTTCACATCCCAGGTCTGAGGGGGAAACCACCAGTGTGAACAGCTAAATAAAAATAAAATAAAAATGCTTCTTCAACCTCTCTCTTCCTGCCTGCACTTTCCCTTAAAAAAAATAGTGCTTAAATAGAAATACTATTCCTCGTTGTGCTTATTCTTATTTTGCTATTCTTCCTTTCACTTGGCACCAAGGGTTGTTGAAAATCCCCAAAGTTGGAAACATTTTTTTTTTTTTTTTTACTTGTTTGCTTTTTTCCCCTCCCAGCGGGCAAACTCCCTACCTGGCGCTGCGAAAGGAGCTTGCAAGAGCCAGCCGCAGTTCCGTCCTGAGAGCTCGTCCCCAGCGAGATGAAAGATGAAAGGGACACCTCCTTTGAAGCGGGGCTGTTACTGGCGCACTGAAAAGTGATCAAATTATGGGTCCTCTCAGATGTCGCCCCGTTTCATTCATAAGACATTGTCCCTCAGGAGACACAGTGGCCTGTTCATGCGCTGAGCTGGAGCACATCGCGAGGGGTGAAGGAGCCGAGGTGGGATGCGGTTTGCTTTTGCAGAGTCTGGCCTGGTGTTCGGCCCGGGTGGGTGCTGGCATCGCCTCCCCCGTGGAATGGAAGCCTCTGTGCTGGGGTCTCTTGTTGGACACCGGCGGCATGCTGAGGAAACAGCCCCCCTAAAGGACATGCCCCCAGAATCTGTGAAGGTGACCTTATCTGGAGGAAAGTTCTTTGCAGGGGTCATTAAGGATCTCAAACTGAGCATGTCCTGGGGGCTCTGGGTGGACCTTAGATCTAATGACTTGGATTTGAAAGAGAAGACACAGGCAGACACGAAGACAGGTGACGACAGAGCCCAAGGTGGGGGCGATGTGTCTGCAAGCCAAGTTGCAAACCACAGTCCCCAGATGTTGGGAGAGAATGTTCCAGGTTCTCCCTCACGACCTCAGAGGGAACCCACCGCGCAGATATCTGGGACTCTTGGCCTCTAGGGCTGGGAGAGAATATGTCTGTCATTCTCAGCTGCCCAGTATCTGACAATTTGTTCCAACAGCCACAGGAAGTGAATAATTCCCCTCCATGTGGATGGTGAACTGTTCCTTTCAAATCAGCCTAAAACGATTTACCAGTACGTCTCCTTTCTTACAGATGAGGCACAGAGATGGTGAGCAGAATGCCTGTGGTCACAGCTAGTCAGAGGCAGAGCCAAGGTTTGAACCCAGCGCTCTGGCTTCAAAGTTCATCCTCTAAACCATTCAAAATAGGCTCTCAGTGGTGGGAGGCTCCTCGTCTCTGATTTAACAGGACTCTCGTTGCTCATACTTTTCCTGGAGGGAGTTCGGAGCCCTTCCTTTCTCATCAAAGTCAGCACAGGCGTCAGGCTCAGAGCATTCAGTGGGTCCCGTAGTTTGTTTTACAAAAGAGTTCCCATGTCTTCATTTTTACAGCTGATTATGGAAAACAATGCCAGGTTTTCAGGATAATGATCGAAGGCCGTATTGGAAAAGTTATTTATTTAACTAAGCCCAGTCATTTGGTTAAAGAAAAATAGTGAGTGATTATGAATGTCAACCCAATTGGTGATGGTGGGAGGAACCTCCCACTATTGGGAGATATTGTTCTAATTAAAGGTGTATGTGAGTGTGTGTGTGTGTATGTGTGTGTGTGTGTGTGTGTGCATGTGTAAACTCACACAACTTGTGAGTTTACTTTTCTAGCCACAGCAGACGTCCCAGTGACGCGAATATTTATAAACCAAGGTAAATCGTTTTGAATGGCAAACAGAAGTGCGAAATGAAAATCTCTCCACAATGAAAGGGCACGGCTGTCCCCTGTTAGGGGCAGTCACTGGAATTCAGAAGGCAGGAAGGAGGCTATTTGAGAAAGACCAATGCTCTCAGGAATCCCAAACCTTAGCAGGCTTTCTGTCCTCTGTGGGTCGGTACTGGCCAGCCAGATGACTCACGGGACTTTGAACTAACAGCACGGCGTTCGCTTTGTAGTCAGCAGCCAGATTTAATGAGGGAATGTGGAGAGAAGAGAGCGGCGCTTGAACCCCTCCTTAATGGAACAATCAGAATGAAATCAGCCGTGGAGAGGCTGCTTACTGACATCTCATCATCACAGGCGGAGGGCGGGGGAGTCTTTTATGAGACAGAGAGAGTCTAAATATCAAAGCCTTTTTGAAGAACTGAGTCCCCTTCAAAAATATGGGGACCTTTTAAGGCACCTAGGCTCTGAAAAAGCACCAGTGACATGAAAGTTAAAACCAGGCTCTAGGCTGCTTCTAGGTTGAAGGAGACAAAAGAGAGAGGACAATGAAGAAAGACACACGACCTTTGATTGGACTCTGGATTCAAATAAGAAAAGTAGCTGGAAGGACATTGTGGGGACTCGGGAAGATTTTCATATTGCTTCAGATAAGGCAGTGTTATTTCATGCCTGTCATATCTCTTGGGTGTGGTGATGGTATTACGGCACAAGGGCTTGTGTTGGAAAATGCATTTATTCTTAGGAAATAGACGCTGAAGTGTTTTGGGATTAAATGTTGTGATGCTAAAGTTATTGCTAAGTAGTTCAGCAACAGTGTATGCAGAGAGTATGTAGCCAGTGCGGCAGAGGCCCTCACCATGGGCGAATCTAGTGCTCATGATCCTATTATTTTAACTTTTCTATAGAATGATACATTTGCAAAACAAAGAGTTGGGGAAAATTTTCCAAATGTGCTGATGGGCTGGGAGAAGATGGGGCCAGATTCGTTGTTTTGTAATTTTCCTGGATTTTAAGGAATGAGAATTTGGCAGAGAATTTGTAGCAACAGAGCTCTTTAGATGTTCTGATTTGGAATAGGTTCTTGTGATTAGCGCTATTAGGGAAATATTTTTCTACTGGGCTGCAGAACAATTAAGAGACCTCAGAAGCTCCCTTGTTATCATGGATATTCTTTTCTGATGGATTCAGGACAAGATGACCCTGGTTTCCCTCTTCCCAGATGTCTCAGTTTTGTCCCACCTGCCTCTCAGATCAGGACAATGATTCTGAGCATCTAAGTAGGTTTGGCAAATAAGTAGCATGTATCCCAGTCCTCCTCCTCCTGTGCTCATGAAAGACATAACCAATCCATTTCAACTCAGTTTTGGACAGTCACTACTAATCAATTGCAGAGAAACAGTCACTTGACATCCCAGATGTCTGCCCACCCCGCCCTCACTTTTCTCTTTTCCAAAATTTTCAATAAAAATAAGTGTAAATCTGAGTTACTCTGAACCTGGTACAAATGGTGTCCTGGTTTTCATGATAACTTACACCTCTTCACTTCTCCCAGCAAGATCATCATCATCATCATAATAAAGAGTTTATCTTCTCTAAAATGCCTTTGAACATTTGTGGGAGACCACAATGCTCAGTAGGGAGTTGGCTGCCTCACCTGGAAACCCTGCTGCTCCCGGGGGAGTCGTCACTGAGCTGGTGGGTGCTGTGTTCTCTTTGTTGAGGCAGGACTCACAACACTGGGTCCTGGGGATTTGGTCAGGAATGATACATGGGCTGGCTTGGGTCTTCAACTGGTAGACAACCAATCACGGGATTTTTCAGTCTCTATAATGGTGTGAACCCTATCTCATAACTGTGCACTTATACATGTCCTGCTGGTTGGTCCATAGAGAACCTCACACGTGGCACTGGGCACTGGTCATTTTCCTTCCCATCTCTGAATTAACAGGAGAGAGAAGCAGAGATGTGTCCTGGGTTTGCTCCCACCCATCACCTGGCTGGAGTCTGTGGAAGGACTTGGGGCTGCAGTGCACAGCTGGTGGTTTCAACAAAAGGCTTCTTTTTGCTTGTTTTTCTACCACTAATTGTGGCAGTGGAATGCACAGGAGACACCCTGGCAGATGGCATGGAGGAGAAGCCAGTGGCAAGAAATAACCTGGAGAGTTGCTCCGTGGAAGGGACTCGGAGCTCCCTTCTCCAGAGCAAACACCATGGAGTGACAAGATTTGGGAACTGGAGGAGACGTGAGGCACATGGGGAAACCTCACAGGTCAGCGTGGCACAGTTGTCAAGCCCCTGCCGTTTGACCACACTTTCTGCAGAGAGCCCTGCTTTGGTCCCCAGGCCAAACCACCTCTGCAGCATTTCGGAAGGGTGACCTTCCTGTTGAACTCAGTCATCTTCAGAGCTTGGAACTCACGGCCTCACCTGGATCAGGGGAGCTGAGATCATCTTCTGCTTAAATATCAACACGTGTGGCAATGAAGCCTGCATTTTGATGATGAGCATAAGGAAAAGTATGTGTCTTTTTGGCTCCCTTTTTCCAAATGTCAGGTTCCTATTAGAGGTGAGCATGCAGATGGCGAGATTTGGATCTGTTTCTTTGGGTATGTTATTTATTTATTTTTAAAAATTTCATCAGACGTTTCTGGAACAGCCTTTACTTTTGCTAGCATTCTGATTAGTAGCTCTTGGAGTCTCTTATAATTTCAATGAGGCCGCTTCACAGAGACCACACTTGTCAGGGCCACTGGTGGCCTCCACCTTGCTAGATCCAATGGTCAGCGTTGCTATTAAAAATAATAGCACCTTTTAATCTCACAGGATTTCAACACAGTAGATCACTTCTGCCTTCTGAGAACACCTTCTCCCCTGGGTTCGGGGTCCACTGACTCTCTTGATTTTCCTCTGTTCAGTAGCAACTACTTTATAATTGCCTCGTCTCAGTACTCCTCTACCTCTTCGCTATCCTCCAGCTTAGACACAGAGTCAGGCATTTTTGCATTCCTCCCTGGTTTCCTTCAGTGAGGAATGGTACTTAGAGACCACGGTGTGGAGTGAGGGGTGTTCATTATTCCTGGGTTGGACATTGAGTCTAGTTCTTTCCTGGACTAGAGCCAGTGACTCTTTTTCAAAGATAAAGCTTATCTTGTGTTTATACTGAGACTTCCATTTCAGTCTCAGGATTAATAGGTTTTCCTTAATCTCTTCATTCTTTACTTCCATACCCAACTTCTTGATTCCGAAAGAAGCCTACGTAATTATTCATTAACATCATTCCACCATATGCACAGAATGATCTCAAGAAAATGATAGTAACATTGTCATCAATGATTTGATTAATAAAAATACTTCAAGTTTTTTTTTGGCAGTTCTTTCTTTTTTTTGTCCTTAATATATTCCTTACTAGGGGTATATTATAAAGTCATATGACTAATTCTTTTCCATTGAGCTACCAGCTCAATATGTGGTTAGGCTCATTTGTTTCCTTTTGTTTTTAATTTTTAGGAATGAAAACTAAACAAATTCAAAAAATGTAAAATTTTATTCTGTAAAATATTTATACTATTTCAAAATCAAGTGTATACAATTTATTCAGTAAAATCCAGTTCTATTTCTCTGCACTTCAACTCTTTCTTCCTTCTCCTTGTAGATAACCTTTTTTAGTTGTTGATTCTTTTTCTATTAAAGCATGCATGCATGTCCCACCTCTTTCTTAGGTAAAGACACCAAAACATGCTCTTTTTCTTCATCTTTTTTTCCCCATTTCCTCATATGTCCTGGAGGTCATTCCATAGCGTTATGTAGGACGTTTCACCTTTCTTTGGCAGCTGCAGAGTGGGTGATATTGTGTCAAGGTGTGCTGTGACTCCAGCCAGGCTCCTACTAATGCCCCAATATAAGTGGATTCCCAGTATTTTGACAGCCAAATGGCATGATGGTGAATGACTTCTTCACTTTGCTGTGACATTCTTGGGATCAATTTTCAGGCGTGATCATGTCAGTAGATAAATGCACATGTCATTTTGCTAACTGTGACCAAATTCTCCTTTACAGTAGTTGTGACCTTTTCTGTTCCCACCATCAAGACCCCGGAGGGCCTGCTTCCTGATGACCTACAGCGTTAAGTTGTGCTATGTTGGGATGCTCGTCATTAGGATAGGAGCTGAAGTCCCTCAACTGATCTTTGCTCTCACTCAGCAGTCTATTCTGTCCAGGACAGCCAGAGAGCTTTTAACAATGCTAGTGATGTCATGCCACTCCCTTACCCAACACCTCGATGACTCCAAGTGTCGACATCCAGCCCTCTCACCGTGATCCAGCCCCTTCCTGCTTCCTCGATCTCGTCTCATCCCTCTCTCCCGGGGCTCATGTTGTGCTGGCCATACTGGTCTTCTCTTCAGACCTGGGCATTTGCTATTCTCTCTGCTCAGAACTTTCCCCTTCACCCCCATCTTTAGGAAGGAGACCTCACAAATTCTATGATCAACAAAAATAACAAGCCTGCTTTTCTCTTTTTTTCCTTCCTTGAAATTTTCTTAGAATCAAACTTACTGATGTGAAAACAAAAACAAAACAAAACAAAACAACAGCCGTGAAGCAAGGCACTAAGATCAGAAGGCAGGAAGCCCAGCATTTCAACTGCCTGGGTGTCCACCCAGCCTCTTCCTTCCCAAATCCTTTCTCCTGGAGTCCCCTGGAGCCAACCAGACCTGCGTGCCCCCTCTCCTGCCCCACAAATCCTTTTCTGGCTTTCCTTCAAGGCCACCCCACTTTTCCCCTTGCCCTTTTAAAAGCCCCCACTCCCCTGGGGGTAGGGACAGGTTATTTTTGGCCGTGAGTTCAGCCAGACCCCAAGATATCCATGTCTTGAATAAATGCCTTATCCTCTCAGCACCAAATTTGTCCTCTGTGATTGGCTTTTGGGGATGAGGACAGCAAGGCCCAGAGCTAACATTTACACAGCAGCAGCTTCTCCGCTCACCTGCCAGCCCCTCTGCTCTCAGGGAAAAAAAACTTCCAGTCATTCTTTATCATCTCCCCCTTGTTTTTGTACTGGATTTTTCAGGATTGATTTATTGATTGGTTATCAGCTCTTTGAAAGCATGGGTTTCCCCTGCCTTGTCACCCCAGGACTTCCGGTTCCTGGCACATACTAGATGCTCCCTCCATACCAGTTCCATGGGTGAAGGAATAAATAGCAAGCATTGTGCCTGGGACACCACCCTCCTCGTCCTTCTCATTCGCCCTCAGTAGAGGGTACTCTTGGAAGCTGGAATCATCATTTATTTATCTATGTACCTGTGATGTCTCTTTGGCATTTAATCGAAGCTCAAGGTCAGAAAAATCTAGGTATTGTGTATCCTAAAACTTATTCAATGTGCGGAGCCTTCTTTAGGTAAAAGGATATAGGATTTCAGACACCGTTTCGTGTCACAGGCCTTGGAAGGGACCCATTGAAGAGATGGTCCTTGAAGTTTATGCCTTGTTAACGTCAGGAAAAAAAATACCTCATCTCTTGGCCTCATTGAATGTGGGTTGAATGAGTGAGTGGGTCAAGGGTAGATTTTAAGTGTCTTATTTGACTGGTTTCATTTTTAGAGGGTAGAAGCTCAAAGAAAACCGCAGCAGCTGTGTCGCATGAGCTGTGCGTTTGATTCTTGCATGTATTAGGGTATCTTTTATCTTTCCAATTTAAGGCAGTTTCAGCTTCCAGTTTATACTAATGGGAAGAAAATCATCAGTTCTGTGAGGCAGTTTCTGTTTGGGCCTCTCTGCTCTCCATTCTTTCTTTAGTTAACGATCGTTCTTTTGTTAACAAGCAAGCACAGCCATTTCCTCTTAGGTTCCTGTGACTCAGGTGGGTGATCCAGCTTCCAGGTGAGGGTCTGCTCCCGGGCCTGCTGACTGAGCACACTTCACCTCCCAGCTCCAGCCATTTTGTGGACGACTGTACATCCTCTAGGTCTTTACAGATGGAGAATTTCCAGGCCAACAGAGGTCATGGGGGACCAACTCCTGAGCACTGGAAGCCAAAGTTCCTCTCATTAACTCTCTGGAAAAATGCATGTAATCCTTTCATCCACCTAATATTTCCCCCGAGACGACAAGGAGCCAGGGACACAGCACGCCCGAGGCTGCTTCACGTCCTGGAGGGTTTCCTGGAAAGTCCCCTCACTTCTGCTGCTTTTGAACTTCCTGGTGACTAGTGACTCCCAGTTGCTGACTAATTACCGACGTGGGAAAGGTGGTTCGCCCAAGAGCCCCCTCCCAAGGGAACAGGTCTGACCACCCCCAGCCTGGAGTGCGGCCCTTTCTGCCCTGGAAGCTGTACCTTCATGTTCTCCCTTCCTTTCTCCTTCATTTTCTCTGATACGCTTAAAAACAAACACCCTCTTTGACATCTCGAGAAGTCCTTCTGGAACTGTTTGCTGACAAACCGCATCCTCTTAACTAAGAGTCCCTTCCAGACCCTGTGTCATGTGCTCTGGTGTCTGTTCTACACTTTCTGGTAAGGATCTGAGTTCATGTGGCTCTTACCACATAGAAGGACTCGAGGGAGACTGAGACCCTGGAAAAGAGTGGGGAGCCCAGGCTCTCAGGCTCCGTCCTCCTGCCGGCAGCACAGTGGATGGGAGAATGGACGTGGGGGCAGCTGGCATGGGTCTGAGTCCCAGACGGGTGGCTTTGAACAAGTCACTTATGCCCTCTGAGTCCTGGGGGATGTCTCACACTGCTTTGTGGGTGGTGGGGGAGGTTTTAATGCGATGATACATTCCTGGCAGGTGATGCTTGCTTTCTGCATCTGAGTCTTCTTGTGTTCTCTCTGCCTTGGGCTCTGTCTGTCTTTACTTCCTCTATTAGGGTCTTCCAGAAACAGAACCAATGGGGTAAGTGTGTTTAAAAATATGTATATATTAATGTGCCCTGGTGGAGCAGTGGTTGGGTCAGTTCCCCCTGAAGCAGCGAGTCACATACCCCCGAGTTCAAGTCCAGGGTCCGGGGTGGAGTGGCCGGTGTGAACAACTAAATAAAAATAAAATAGTTGCTTCTTTCTCCTGTCTCAGCCTGCCTGCTTGCCTTCATTCCTGCTGCACTTTTCCTTTAAAAAATGTGTGTGTGTGAACTTGCTTTTATTTTAAGAAACTGGCTCACATAATTCTGGATGCCGGCAAGTCTAAATTCTTTAGATTGTGCCAGCAAGTTGGAAATTCTGACATATTTGTATGTTGCAGGCCCTAGACAGAATTCCTCTACCCCAGGAAACCTGATTTTTGTTTTTTTATTAAAGTTTATGCTGTCTTTTGTATTTATTATGAAGTTATCTTTACCGGTGCTCTTATTTCTCCATGTGGATTCAGGTGTTGTCCAGTGACCTTTCACTTTGGCCTGAAGGACTATTCTTTGCTCTTAGGGCTTTCAAAGGAGTGGATAAGCCTCACCCCTTAAGGAAGGAGTGGTCTTACCGAGTCACCTGGCTGTAGAAGTCAGGTACAGACACCTGCACTATTTAGACCGGTGGGGACCATAGTCCGGCCCTCCAACAGGTAACTGACTGTTGTCCGTTGTACTTGTGATGCAGTTTCTAGGGACCTTGGTGTCCCCATCTGTTAACCAGGGAGCAGACTTTGCCTTGACCTTCAAGTTTGACGTCAAGAAAGTGAGAACGCAGACCAGGAGAGGCCCGAGGTCTTGCAACCGGCCCAGGCCCGCTGCCCGCCCCGCGGAAGGCCAGTGCTCCTGAGGCCGCAAGCTGGGGAAACGGAATTGGGTTTATTGCCAGGAGGCGCCCACAGAAGAAGCGGGGGGCCTCTCTGTCTCAGGGCCACTCCCCTGCGGGAAGAGGCCACGGAGCATCTACACACAGAGCACGCGCGCAGGGGCAGTCCGGGAGGGCAGCCGTTGGTGATGGGACGGGGCACCGGCCAGGTCTGCTGACCTCCCAGCAGTGCAGAGTCCTTTTGTCTCCTGAATAAACCTGTTCAGTCCCTCCTCGGTGCTTCTCCCCGAGTTAGTTCCTCTGCAGTTAAATGAGATGCTGACGGCACGTGGGATACTCCCCAGTTCCGTGGAGGGCGGGGTGTTTGTCCCCACGGACCCTGAGGCAGGATGAGGATGGTTTCTGGGGAGAGCGTCCCCTCCGTTAGGGGATAGGAGGTCCTACAAGAGGAGACCCTTTGTTCCCCAAACTCCTGAGTCAACTCAGGGAGGAGGACGGAACGTCAGAGCCTGAAGGTGGCTGTTGGCACGCACCCGAGCTATTTATGTCTTCCTGCTCCGCGTGTGAAGACAACTCAGCCCCAGAAGGGAGAAAGCACAGCCCTCCTGGGTGGCAGCTTGCAGCACACAC